>BQNB010028423.1:9178-50337 GCA_026074375.1 Tanacetum coccineum | reverse complement strand
GATTTATGTTTAAGGGGATAGATCTACAAATAATGAGAGAAATGATCAAGAAAGAGAACATAATATTTGAAACCACTTGAACTAACAATTGGAGAGGTCCACAAATCAGAATGGATAATATCAAAACATTGTTTAACACTAGAGATAGAACTATGAAAAGGAAGCTTCACATGTTTACAATGTTGACAAGCATGGCAGACATGTAGAGACCTCTCTTTATTACATGAAATTAAATGACGAGGCGTTGGTGCCAAGTAGAGGAACTAGTGGAAACAAAAGCAGCAGGAACGGTTGACGGCTTGGTAACTGGATAGAGATCGCCCGAACTGTCACATCGAAGGAGGATATGACGAGTCAAGAAATCCTTCACAGAGAAACCAAAGGCGTCAAATTCAATGGTGCAGTTATTATCTCTAGTAAATTGACGAACAGAAATGAGATTTTTAATGATATTAGGTGTTACAAGAACATTGTGAAGATGTAAGGGGCGATGTAGAGATGGAATACTGCTATGTCCGGTGTTGGTAACGGGAATAGAGTTACCGTCGCCAACATGAATAGATGGGTATAAACGCGAATTAAAAAGAGTACTTAAATTATGAGCATTAGAATTTAAGTGAGAAGTTGCACCTGTATCCATGTTCCAAGTTGGGTCGTGCAATGTCATAGTGCTGAACGCACTTGGTAATGAAGTGGTCGGAGACGGATGGAGAGCAGGCGCAGCCCTGAGAATACCTTGGCTGTTAGAGGGCAAACTGTGAAGATTATGTTGTTGTTGGACCGGTTGCTGCTGCTGTTGGGCTGTACCATATCCATGTGGCTGGTGGGCCGCAAAAAGAACCGGTTGGGCCGGCTGTTGAACTACACCATAAGAAAAAGGTGTGTGTTGGTTGTTGGGCTGTGAGGGTAGGCCTTGCTGATGGTATTGGGTC
This sequence comes from Tanacetum coccineum, assembly GCA_026074375.1. Taxonomy (NCBI): domain Eukaryota; kingdom Viridiplantae; phylum Streptophyta; class Magnoliopsida; order Asterales; family Asteraceae; genus Tanacetum; species Tanacetum coccineum. Next base: position 49,405 of record BQNB010028423.1, on the reverse strand, counting down.
AGACGAGTGGAGTGGTAGCCAGAAGGGGGTTGAGAAGCCCAATGCATATTTCTATTCAACTGGGAAGAGTAGACAGTGGCTCGATCACCAAAATTCCTACTAGACTTATTATTTAACCCGGACTGATTTCGGTGGTCATGAATATACTTGCACCGATCACCAAATTTACATGTCCCTTTATTAAAATGATTACAAAGTTGAGGGAGATTAGAGGGCTTGTTCGGGTTACCTTTGTTGTTCGACTGGTTGGATGCCAAAAGAACCGTTGGTGACGACGAGCTACTTGAGAAATCGGTGGAAGAGCCGGAGTCATTATTGAATGATGATTCTTTTAGAAGCAACATGGTACGAACGTTTTCAAAGGAGGGGAAGGTTTCACGGTTACGAATAATCTCAACAAGGGTAGCAAACCTAGAGTCAAGACCATTGATGGTGTAAATGACCAAGTTTTTGTCACTGACAACACAACCAAGGTTTATAAGCCTATCAGCCATAGACCTAATTTTGGTGCAATATTCATTGACGGTCATCTTGCCAATCTTGATAGACCGAAGCTCATTATCGAGATTGATTGCCCTAGCATCTTTGTTGTCATGAAACAATTCTTTCAAACGATCCCATAGAGCTTTTGCATTACCCGGTGTGGTAACGACTTGCTCTTGAAGAGAATCACATAAGGATCCAAGGATCCACATCTTGATGAGATCATCAAGTTGACACCATTCCGGGTTAGTAGATGCGGTGTCGGTTTCAACATGGGATTTGAGACCGAGGCTCCCAAGATGAATGAGGGAAAAAGAGCTCCACGAGTTGTAGTTATGTTTTTCTAGGTCTAATTTAATGGGGACTTTGTTCGGGATGCTAAAGGGAATTATTTTATCGGTTGTAGAAGGTGGTGGTGGTGGTAGTGGTGTGTCTTCCACGGCCATGGATGCCGAATGGAGATATTGGTGGTGGTAGGGTTAGATTGGACGTCGGTAGTGGAGAAAAAAGATGAGGGGGACGAAAGATTAAGGAGATTTTTAAGGAGAGAAAGGCTCTGATACCATATTGAAGGTTAATGTTTTCCTTGATTATAACTGATAACAACTATCCTATATATATGATACAAGAGATTATTCTAGAATAATAACAATGGGCTTGGGCCTAATACAAATCAATAAGTAATAAATGTTGATTGATGACTTGACTTTGAATATTGACTTGACTGTTGAATGATGAATCTTGACTTGACTTATATACGGCTAATATCCAAAAATATATGACTAATATAGTTATCTAAATGTTTTAACAACAATAGCAACTGCGAAAAAAAAATTGAGCCAACTTCTTCACGATATGAATTGTAAATGTGGACTATTAGGGGATTATCAAGATGACCATGGACGGTTGCAAGAGATGGGAGAAAGGAAGTTTTGGGTGGTGACTTTTAAATGAAACATGATTTTCAGTTATATGAAATTATAAGTTAAATTAAAATTTTAAAATTTGAAGTGGCCGCCAACTTTTAGTGCTACAATTTTGTGAATTTTGTTGCAAATGTGATTAGGAAGATAAGATCAAAACTAACCTATCTATGACCTGTATAGAAAAAAGATTATTTTATTTTTTATGTACGTACAAAGTAAGAAATCAAAGTAATCGTAATATTTAAGCTTTTGGAGTCTTTGGGCTTTTTTATCACTAGGTAGGAAGATGAATCGTATATTCAGTAAACATTTCATGAATTGTTCGGTTAAAAGTTCGTTTACGATCGTTTATTTATTAATTGAACGAACTTGAACAAAATTTTATGTTCGTTTAATTAAATGAACGAACATAAATACAAGCCTCGTTAGTTGATTTACGTCCGTGAACGCACGGTTATATGTTCGTTTATAAAATACATTTTTCATAAAATAGTCATACTTAGACAAACGAACACATAAAAAATAAACATTACAATATTCTAGACGTTTTCCTTTGTTTTTATACGTTCATTTATTTCCGTTCGTTTAACACCTTAATGAACAAAAATGAACAATCTTATTCTGTAAACGAACATGAACAAGGAATTTTGTACATTTAAGCGTTCGTGTACGTTTATTTGTCCAGCTAAACTTAAACAAACGAACATGAACAAGCCTCCGTTCGTATTTGTACTGTTCGTTCACAACCTACATTTAACCAAGTGATAAGTGATTTTCAATTTTAAACATATCTAATTACGAATAAAACATGATTAATTATAAGCCGGTAGGATATTTGCACGATGCGATAGATTTTTAACACCATGATATCTAATTTGGTCATTTGCATACCCTTGACGTGTAGAATTTAGGGTCCGTTTGGTTTTTTAATGGATTTGGGTTTGGATTTGGTTCGGATTCGAATTTGGATTTGGATTTGGATTTGAATTTGAATTTGATATAGGTTTTTTAAAAAATAAAGAGAGAGAAAGTATATAAATATTATAAATAAATAAAAGAAATATAAAATTATGAGAGATGTAAACACAAAAAATTATTGGCCCACTCAAAATTCTCAATCGTGGCCATCATGCGGGAAATCCACACAGTAGCATTTTTGTGAGGTCAATTCTAATTTCTAAATCAAAAGCATAAAACAAACACTTATTTTCCAAATGAAACCATTACTTGTTTCCAACACCCATATACCAAACGCATCCTTACTTAGAAAGATCACCCACGTAAACATGAAAATGATAAGACCGTGAGTATTATAGGTGTTGGGTTTTAGAAGACTTTACAACTTACTGTTGCTGGTTCAACATTGGTGTTGCTAGTGAAGATTTAGTGCTGCTGAGAAAGATTGAAGAAAATAGACTAAGTTTTTAGTACTGTTAGTGTATAGTTAGTACTACTAGTACATTGTTAGTACTGCTAGTATAGTTAGTGTTGTTAGTAGTAAGTTAGTGCTGCTAGCATATAATAGTTAGTGCTGTTAGGAGATATGCATGAGTTAAATTAGGAATAGATATGCATTATCTCCTCACGCGTTTTGTAAGCCCATTAGGGTTTCCTTGGTGTATAAAAGGAACTCTAGGCATAGTTAATAGATATAGATCAATATAGATCAACTAGCAATCATAGCTTGTAACCTAGTACGATTCAAGTTATAATATAAACTGTGAGTTTGATAGCAGATCTCTTGTGTTTACTTAATACTATTCTTCTTAGCATTGTTGATTAGATTCCGCATAATCAATAGTGTTCAATCAGTGTTTCATTATTGTTGCTTTGGATTTATATAAAGTAACAAACCTTTTGCAAGCTAAAGGTTCAAGATCTATTCAGTAAGGGATCCAACAATAGGCAACTATTCAAATCTAACAGGTAATTAACCATAACAAAATACACATAAACAATTGTGGGTAAATTAATGTGTATATTTTTTCCCACAAATTACACATTAAAAGGTACCCACGAATAAAAGGACCTCGCGAACTCTGTGGCTAACATAAATATACCCACGATATTACCCATACATCTTCCCACGACGACTCACGTCATGGTAGTTTGCGGGACATGTTTTAACGAGAAAAATTTATCCACAAAATACACACCAAGTTTAACTATCTGGGTAATGTCAAGTGTAAATTTGTGGGAAATTCGAGGGTAACTATTAGCGCAATATAAATTTCTTTTTCATGGGTGAGTCATGGGTAATTTATGGGAAAATACCCACTAATCAATATATGTGGGTAATTTTCGTGGGTAACTGACAGGATTCTTGTAGTGATTAAAACTCTCCTTCACACTTAATGATCTTTTCGCCTCACTTGACAAGCATATCCGTTAGACATATCTTTTAGATCTTTTAGCTTAATATTCCTTAGTTTTAATCATTAGTATAGCGTTTAATTCTATAAAACCAACCAAAAATATATGATAATCAAGCATCCAATAAAAGACATCAACGTGAATTTCTATTCATTTCTCACCGTGGACACGACTCCGAAAGATTGAATTATTACTTGTCCTTAAGTAATTCTTTTATCGAACGGGAAATACTATATTATTACTCGACGTGCCTTGAAGATCCTTTCTTTTGAAAGTTTATTTTCGTGTTTGTAATAAACAATCTAGATAGATAAACCAAACATTAAATCTTCATAAACATGGCTGATAGTCATTGTAAAATACACACTGTTTCATATATGAACGATTAAAGTAAAGTTAAGAAACGATAACCGAAGGCGTATTGGGTTGTGCGAAGATTACAGGAGTTTTCCTATGATCTTGAGGCTCTTTACTGACCTTTTATGCTTCAATAATCGTCTGCTGGTCGACTTGGTAGTTTAAGGCTTCACTTGCATGCTTTAATTCGTGTTTTAGGGTTTGCTTATATAGTCGCTGGAAAATAGTCGATGCGCCATATTGAATCTCTTGGATATGGCGTATTGGAGTTTCTTGGAGTAGGGACCACGTTTATAATATTACAGAATATTCTTTGAGCTTATCTTCGAATACGGCGTATGAGGTCTTCTGGATACGACGTATAAGGCTTTATGTCTTCGTGGTATCTTGTGAAGTTCAGGCGCGGATACGCCGTATCTTCTTGATGAATACAGCATATAGGTCTTCAGAACAGTAGCTTTCTTGAAATCTTCGATTAAGCTCCAAAATGCGCGCCTTTTAGCTAATCTTCACCAATTGCTCCATATTTACTACAAATAACATATATAACAGATTAAGTACCAATTCTTGCACAAATGATGTAAAATGGGCAACAATAATAGAATAAATGATGCTATAAAATAGACGTTATTTGATGTCATCAAAATCAAACACCTCATCCTTATACTTAAGCAGATAAACCCACACAACTCTAGTACAATCATCAATAACAGTTAGGAAATATCTATAACCTTCCTTACTAACAATCTTGTAAGGCCCCCAAAGATGAAGATGAACCAAATCTACAAGCACAACGGATATTTTCTCACTAAGGGGAAATGGTTCTCTTGTTTGTTTAGATTTTTAACAATTTCACAAAGTTCTAAAACACTACTTTCAAAAACAACATCATTTTTTAAAACTTTTAAAACTTGATCTAAAAGATGATCAAGTCTGTAATGCCAAACATTTTTAGAAAGATTACAAAAAGACATTTCAAAGTCCAAATCATTGCCTTGATTTTTATTAAAATATTACAATCCATCCGTTTGTTTACCAATCCCCAACAATTTCATTTCCCTCAAATAGTGGGGTAAAACATAGCATTTTGATTCATCGAAAGCAATATTAAAATTGTTATTTTAGCCACTTTATGAACATACATAAAACTGACATAATATTCAGCCTCTACACGTGCATCATATAATGTCAAATATTTAGTTAATACCATGTTTCCAAGTTTAGTAATATAAGCCTCAGTCCTATTGGGATAGGACACTTTTATTCCAAGGTTGGAAATTCCAATGACATTAACTAAATATTTTTCAGTGTATGTTGTTGATTAGCAACTTAATCAACAATGAACACAGCTGCTATAAGAGCAAAGTGCAGCTGACTGTTTGAACAAAAAATTCTTACTTAAAAACTTGTTGTTATTTAAAACAGGTACATGCCATATTGGCATGTACTCCTTTTCCATTAGAACTGATAGAGTTTTCCTTAATGAAAGAAATAAGTTTTGATATCAGTTCATCAAAAAAAGAATTGGAGCTAGAACTAACAGAGTTATTATTATTAACAAACCTTTTGTTAAAATTATGAACACCTTGACTAGTATTATTAGTATTGTTCTTTTTTCCAAAACCAGCAGGGTATCCAATCAATTTAAAGCATCTATCAATGTTATGACCATTAAAATAATAAAACCACAGTGTTCACAAATCAAAAAAGATCCACCAAAAGGTCTTATATTCCCATTGTTACTAGTCAAATTGGAAAGTTTGGGAGCATTCTCAAACATTTTGAGGCCTTTGGGAAGTTCCCCTATTCCCCACATTAGAATTAAACACAAAAGACTAAGACCTCTGGGAGGTTACAGAACAAGACCCTGAAACTAGGGGTGGTATCCGAGTTGGGTTCGGATTGGTGGGTTCAGGTTCATAGATTGGCGGGTCAGCTATGTCAACTATATCTTGTTTACACATAACCCGAAGCTAACCCATTTAAATAATCGGTTCGGCTATGTCAACTCTAGTGACATAACCCGAACCTGACCCATTTAACCCGTATATATACTTGGGTTAGCTTGTTAAATTGGTTACACGGGTTAAATAGGTTAAACGGGATTTGGGTTGACCCATTTAACATGTTTTATATACAAAATTTGACACATTACACGGTTAAATAGTGTTAATACAATTAAGTTGTAAAAACGTTTATTTATATTTTACGATCTATCTGTTTTTTGTCGATGACAATCATAAAATCACCGGAATAGAAAATAAAGCTTATATGTTTTAAACCAATAGTTTTCTAATTCAATAATCATCATACATCATCCATCATACTTATCATTGGTCGCATCATTAGTCATCATAATCATCGGTCGTCATTATTATAAACTAAACTACACATTTCATATTAGAATTTGTCTTCTATATATTTTTACAAATTAACTCGGATATTTTGTTTAAATAAAAAATATATCTTTACATTTGATTTCTGAACAAACTCATCACTTTTGTATACAAAAGGAACTTATATTACTTTCATAATTTCATAAGTAATATAAAGAAAAACAAAAGTAATTTTACCTCATGCATTACGACATCCAAATTTTGAAAAAATCCCTCAAATATTACAAAAGATTTTTAGCAAAAATTCGTATCTATAGTCAGATAGCCGGTTCCATTTGATATCACTGGCCGGTATCCGCCAGGAATCAGTGAATAGTAACAGTTGGTTCCATGTATTTACATTGGACGGTACCTTACAAGGAAGGTACCGCGGGAACCGGGCTATAGTGTCAAAATTTGACTATAAATACCAAGTCATTTCTCTTGTTTTTGCATCCATCAACACATACATTCTCTTTTGCATTTCGTAACCTCTGATCTCAGATCAAGTTTCATATCATGTCTTAGTTTTGGTGATTTTTCTTAATAGAAGAAGATGTAACCAAGTTTGCATACGAGATCAAGCCTCAAGTTCACTTGTCGAGAGCATCTCCCATCTCATCTAGATCTATCTACTGATTTTAGATCATCATTTCATACATCACATTCATTCAAATTCATTCTTGTAATATATCGAGGGTATTTAGGGAAGTACTAGTAGGATAGAATATAGTATTTTGGTTTTGTGTTGAAAGGGATGTAAGGTTGGTTCTACCTTTGTTAGAACTCGGTATTTAGCTTTGTACCGAATAAAGGGTAAGCGACGTAGGGTTTGTTTTCTACCGGTGTTAGGACTCGGTATCTAGCTTGGTACCGGATAAAGGGTAAGCAACGTTGTGAGGCTTCTCCGCCAATTAAAGGAGTTGGTGACTAGTGATTACGAACTCTCGAGTAGGTGACTCGGGGAGTGGAGTAGGGAAAGGAAGGAGTCCTCGTAGCCGAACCACTATAAATACTTGTGTCGTTCATACATCCTTGCACTTATTTCTTTCTTTTAAGCACTCGTTAATTTATATTCATATTATCATTTGTTACTAGATCAAAAATATTCTAGCAAATAATTAACTAAAAGTTTTTTGAAATTAAATTTTAATTGGTAAAACTATTCAAGCATCCTTTCTAGTTTTCCACAAATAAGTTAAACAGGTTTGTGTATCGACCTGTTTAACCCATTTAACATGTATAATAAAATATAAATAATTTTTAATTTTAAAAAATCTTAAACAGGCTGAAGGGTCGACCCGCTTAATTTATTCTCGACCGGAACTTAACCGATTTAATAAACGGGTTCGATGGGTCGACCCAAACCTGGCTTGAAGTCTATTTAGACTCAACCCGGACCTGTTAATTTTTGTATCAGGTAGGGTAAGAAATTGCCACCCCTACCTGAAACAACCCTGTAAGACTCCTCACTAGAGATAATAGCATAAGCATTTGTCACATCATGTATAGGGTCTCTAGATATAATATTTTTTTTAATTTGCATATAAATATCATCCAAACTCATCAAAAGCTGCATTAATTTATTAACTAATTATGTTTTTTAGAGTCCCATGCAGCATCACAAGTACATCTAGGTAATTGAACTAAAGCATCAATGTGCTTCCACAAAGCATTCAACTTATGATAAAATTCAGCAATTAATGAACCATTTTGACTCAAAGAGTTTATTTTATGATGCAAATTAAAAGTCACGAACCCATCAACGTTATTATATGTCTCTTTCAGTTCTTCCCAAAGATGAAAAGCTTTTATTGAAATTTTTTGACCAAGATAGAGCTCCTCAAAACAAGAGTTCAATATCTAACCCAAAACAATAGCATTGACTCTATCTCACTATTTACCCAAAACTTCATCAGTCTTAGATCTTTACATGTTTCATCTATAAAACCAGTTTTATTATTTCCTTTAAAAAAAGTAGCATAACACAAAGATCAAATATTGTAATTTTTAGTCCCTTTAAGTTTAATGGACACAATAATTAAAGATGCGCAATCATTAGGATGCAAATATAAAGGGTGACCTAAATCCAGTTTACTTATAAGTAACATTATCAACATCAATATGATTAGAAACATCATCATCATACTCTCCTTCATAATGATAATACCCATTTTCAGACATTGTAACAAAACAGACTAACACAAATGAGACATAAAGAAACCACTATAAGTGATAAAGAGACCACACAATAAGTGGTACTAAACACTGATGAGGTATTATTTTATACACTTTTATTAGGTTATTTAACCACTAAATTCATGCAAATATGTTCTATTATTTCACTAAATCGTTTCCTTTTGTGTAATTAGCATTTGAGAAGCACTTGGATGAAATACACGTGACTTGGGCTCGATTCAGGAAGAAACATGGCAAAAATGCAACTTTTCAGCTTTGTGACTACCTTCGTGACGGGGTCACCAGAAGTGCCCAGAAAGATGATTTTTGGTTATGTTTTTTGAAGGTTTAGGTTGTGGAGACGGCGTCACAAAATCCCCATGACGACGTAACAAGAATAAGGTGACAACATCACAAGAAATCGGCATAAAGATCAAGACGGTGGAAAACCCTTAGTCAAAATAGACGTGGTAACGGCGTCACAAAACCCTAGTGACGTTGTCACAAGAAAATTCCTATATATACAAACCCATTATTTTCATAATTCGTGTGTAGAAACTTAAGAGAGTTTTAGAGCAGCCATCAGTGACGTATTTTAAGGCTTTTTATGCCCTTTGTACTCACATGTTGATTTGAAGTTAAGTAATTCAATGTTTAATCATTCAAATATGTTTATATAATGTTTGATTAATTGATTTTCTTTTCTTTTAGTTACATGTTAGGCTAAATTTAATTGTGATTGCTTATTATTGTATGGAACCTAGTCGTGAACTTTGATTTATTACTTCTTGTTAGTGGTGTACACGTTAGGCATTAAAAAACTAGCCATAAGATATTACATTAGCATGGACGTCGAGTGAAACATGATTAGATTAAGTGAAACCCTCACGTTTAGAAGGATAACTATTTAAGTATTTATTGCGCGTGATTTACTATTGGGTGGGCAAGGTGTGTTCCAAGAGCCCTTACTTAGGTGGTCACGCAGACGCGTTTCTAACCAACTCACAACTGAATAAGGGAAATACTTACACATTACACCAACAAGGGTGACAGGACAATAAGATAAAAGGATCAAATAGGGAGTAGTGCATGATTAAGTGAGCACGTCTGTTTATCGATACGAGTCCACCACCAATTTCTTTTTCTTGCATAATTAGGAGTAGTTTACTTTGGTTAAAACCACCTCTCTCAAACTATTGATTTTACTTGCTTTTTAAAAAATATAAAAACACAAAAATACTCTTCTCTCAACTCTTAGAACTTAGTGACATACAATTCGAACCTACCTCACTATTCCCCTAAAGAACGATCAATCCTCCGAGTCTTGCCTATAATACACTGCAACGATTAGGTACTCTACCTAGGAGGATTGTAAAACTTTGATGTTGCAATCCGCTGCATGAAACACTAACCAAGCCTAAAGCAGAGCATGGTTCCTTTCTTCTTTATGGAATTGTCAATAATACTCTAAGGTTATAGAGTTTGTGCTCATATAACCAACAATTGTAACAATGCGGTCAATAATCTCAACACCTTTAAACACAAGTAATCCACCAATAAATACTCAACAATTATGTCAATTTCTATCCTCCAGTAATCTAATACAATATAGTAAAAAATTAAAGGAGATAAAAGGGCGTGAGAGGTGTTACAGAGCACGCAATTAGCAAATACAACAAAACACAAATTTCACTAGTCTTTTGATTCACTTAGCCAAGAGAGTGATAAGAATTAGCATAAACAACTCAAATCTACCAAAGATCAATAACAATGGAGAGGATACTGACTTTTAGAGAGAGAAAGGGTTTCAGATTATGAAACCTTAATGACTAAATAGTAAATATCAACTTTTATACCGCCTCTTTTGGATCTTTCAAACTTTGACAACTTCAACCATTGATCTTTGAAACAGAATCTACAAGCAGCCAAAACTTACATATACTACAAAATAAGAATAGATAAAAGGCAAAGTTAGTCCCTCTAATATTAACCATATTTTTTAGGTGTTATGATGATGAATGGATACGAAGAAACGTGACGAGAGAAAGAAAAAGAAGAAAGGGAAACATAAATGAAAATGGAAAATCATATGTAAATCTGCATGGTTAATGGTTTCGTTTTGAACTTTTCCCCAGCTAAAGTGAAAATTTCTGCGCAACTTTTGCGACAAGGCTTGTAGCACGACCTTTTGTAGCAACAACCTCTTTTGCGATGACATGTCGTAACATAAACCTTTTGTGACGATATATCATCAAAAAAATCATACCTAAGGGTGAACTATAATTATAAAGCAACTACCGCGGAGGTTTTAAAACTCACACGTGTGTTAGTTTGCCCCCGCCACTAAAGTGACTTCTGGCAATTTAGTTTTGAAATGTGAGATTTTTATGATTTTTTTGTGCTTAGTGTAGTATCTCACCTAGTTGTGAGTGTTGTATTTGGTGGCCTCCTCTCGCTTTTGATTTAATTGTATCTTAATTAGTGTATGTGTGGTATTTTAGTGAGGTATTTTTTATATAAAATGGTATTTTAAAGAAAGGCAGTTTAGTTGTAAGGTAGTTTTATTGTAATGTAGTCATATACATTTAAAGGTGAGTTATGTATTTAAAGTTGAAAGAAAGCTGATGTGAAGCTAACGTGTCAGGTGAGTTTCTCACCCTTATACCATGCAGCCTGACAATAGTCGAGGCTATAACCCGATATTCTTGTAGCGTATACCATTTGAATCAGTAGCTAGAAATCAATTAGGTGGGCTCACAAAAGTTACCATAGGGCTTAGTGTCTGATGAGTTGTAACTTTGTGTGTATTTAAAATGCACGAGTCCAAGTGAATAAGAGGAACAAGAGAATTTTATCACCCCATCATGATTGATAGTACCTTGAAATCATATAAACAAGGTTTTTCACCCGCGCTTCGTTGCGGAATGATAACTTTGCAACGAAATGATAACTGAAGGGACTATTTCCATAATGCAAAGTTAGTCATTAAGAACTGACTTTGCAAAGGACCGATAACCCCAAGGACTATTTTCGTAAATTGTTTGTGAATTTTTTTTTCGAACGTAGTCCTTGGGTTAGCGTTCTGTTGCAAAGTTAGTCATTGAGGACTAACTTTGCAATGTACCGTTAATCTCAATGACTATTTCCATAAATTTTGTACTGGAGTTCGTGAAAAAAATACACATTTCCCTAGTGTTAATCTTTGTTTATATAGCAAAGTTTTTAACCCGCGCTCAGCTACGGAGCGTGAGGTTTATGTTAGTTTATGTTAGACGTAAAATAGATATTGATGATAGCTCTTCAAGTAAATACAACAAGATCAAGTACAAAGATTTACACCAATGAGTTCCATTGATCTGTTATCTTTGTTTACTTTTTAGCCACTAAAGTTCTTCACCGTCTTTAATACAAACCACACTAGTAAATATAAATGATGATCGATCATCATTGTTTTAGTGATCATACAAAGGAATCTAGAAAAAGTTAAAAGATATCAACTATGTTAACATGTGGCCTTCGATAAAGTATTTTCCTCAGATTGTAAGGTTTCATGATTTCGGTATGAATGGAACAAGAGTGTTTGGGACAGAAAACTTGTAACAGAAAAGTAAACAAAAGATTGCATAAACTGATATACATGTAATCAAATATACAACTAATAGATTGAACATATATGAGATGGTAGATTGATTACAGAACTTGACCTATTTATACCAATTGAATCGGTGCCAAGGAACCAACACAACGGTTTATACAGAAGAGGCACAAACCGATTCAATAATACTAAAAGGTATGACCCTCTAAAACGGTTTATACCGTTATCCTATGACCCAGCCCAACAAACTAATTGGGTTTATACAGAATTAACATTAATACATAAACATAATACATACTAAGTACCCTAACTTTGCGTTTATAACATTATTGGTCCAACATTCACCCCCCTAATGTTATAGACGGCAATCGAGTCTTCTTCACTTGTCTTTATGAGATGAAGTTCCAGCCTTCCCTTTCCTGCTTGATGCTCGTTATCTGTTCCCAATCGCGACTTGTACCCTCTATATCCACTTTATTGACCTGCTCGGACATCATTGAAACCTCGTTGTTTCCTGTCACTAGGCAATTTTCCCTGATATAATCATTTGTACTTGTCAGCCCTACTTTCGCTACCTCAAAGTAAGTTTCTGGGATCAGCAGATAGTGGACATAGATTTCTTTAAACCTGAGTCCATACAATCCCGAGAATCCGAAGCCTAAAGACACTTCATCCCATTTCATCTTGTAGTTCAATCTTTCATATCCACCAAAGCATTTAACCAATTTGTAAAGATCGAAGAGGCAAATTTCATATCCACCAATCGTTGGAGGCATGAGTTTAGTTACATCGCCCTCGATGTAAGTGTTGTGGAACCATTTAAGCATACTCTCGAAACATTCCCTGAAGATTTCTCTATGCTTCAATACAACTTTGTTGTTGTTTGCAAGTTTCATGAACCTTATGAACCCTTCAAACGAGTTAACAGTGAGTTGTCTTGTATATTTGTTCCCTGAGTAAGTATCTTGATCAGAATCTATATCCAAACCAGCCCACATAAAGCATTCTGAATTCCCTACGTCACTATCTAATCCTTTCCCTTTTGAAGACTTGAGTGGTCTCACGACTTCCTGCTTGATTAGATTAGTATCAGCACTATCTCTTCCTTCGTTGGTTGTGGATGTGATGAATTCTTGAAAGTATTTTTCAAGATATCCATTCTGAATCTCGAGTACTTCTTCCATTGTCATCTCCTCATTTGCTTCTTCAAACATTCTTTTAATAACGCATGTTGTACCGCTAGCCTGCACTTCAAAGCCTTGGCACGCCAATTGGTGTAGGCTTAACACATTTATTCCTATTTCGGGTACAAATGACACACTTGGTATTTCATATGTTGCTTTGTCAGTTCCTATCAACACGTCTCCTACTCCATGGGTGAAAAGAAAGAAGGATTTGTGGGATTTCGAGTCTACCCCAAAACATCCCTTCAATCTTACAAATAATTCCCTATTTGGAGACATATGTCTTGTATATTTATTACTAACATACCAGATTTTGTTCCAATTGCCCTTGTCCGTTCCTTCCACGAGAAAATCTCCCTTTAGTCCAATCGTGTCGTAGTGTAACTGCACATAGTCAGCGTCCATCTTGACTTGATCGTTGGCCATCAGACTTTTGTCCATAGGATCGTTTGCAACTTGTTTTGAAGGACAATTCTGCCTTGTATGTCCCTTCTTCCTGCATACGAAGCATCTTTTTCTTGGGATGCGCCTGTTTCGTGTTGTGCGAGGGTTCAAGGACAGATTCTTCAAGCCTTCAAGAAAGTTGTCATCTAATCGATTGTTGTAGTTTCTTCTTTGTTGCCAATCCGAAGCTCTGATACCACTGTTAACATGTGGCCTTCGATAAAGTCTTTTCCTCAGATTGTAAGGTTTCATGATTTCGGTATGAATGGAACAAGAGTGTTTGGGACAGAAAACTTGTAACAGAAAAGTAAACAAAAGATTGCAGAAACTGATATACAAGTAATCGAATATATAACTAATAGATTGAACATATATCAGATGATAGATTGATTACAGAACTTGACCTATTTATACCAATTGAATCGGTGCCAAGGAACCAACACAACGGTTTATACAGAAGAGGCACAAACCGATTCAATAATACTAAAAGGTATGACCCTCTAAAACGGTTTATACCGTTATCCTATGACCCAGCCCAACAAACTAATTGGGTTTATACATAATTAACATTAATACATAAACATAATACATACTAAGTACCCTAACTTTGCGTTTATAACATTATTGGTCCAACAAACTAGGGTTTTAGTCCTATAACTGGCCTGCCGGATAATGTTTTAGAGGTTTCACGTGACACATTGTGTTGCATGCCTCTGACAGACTGCATGCAAGAAGCAGATTCTTTTTGAGGTTGACTTATCCGACAGTGACCTAACTTGGTTTTGTGAATAAGAGGCAATCTGAGCAGCAGAAAGAACATCTCCAGTTATGTTATATTAAGTTAATTAATAAAGTATGGTATGTTGACCAGAAACTTTGTAGGTGATTTTCCAAAATAAAAAAATTACCCAGTGATACGAGCAATGTTGTGAATGCTTGAGATAAGACTAAAAGGCTGAAACTTACTTTTAGGTTAAAGATGTATGGCGATTAAAGAGACGTTTAAAATATGATACATTTAAAGGTAAAATTTATATTTTTAAATGATAGCAATGATATGATTCTAGACGACGCCTATATGAAACTAATGTATTCAGTAGCAATAGAATTATGTTAACTACTTATATGTTATATGTTAAGATCTTTCAGAAATAATGTAACAATGTCTAGCTAGTAGAATAATTGGTTTTATCTCTAAAAGTCTTGATTAATGATGAGAACTTGAGTTTCAAAAGATTGCTAACAATTCTAACATGCCTCTACGTGTTTTCCGTAAAACATCTCAAATAAATAAATAAAAGAAAAAATTACATATTTCAGTCCTTATGTTTTACAGAAAAATCACTGTTATCCCAAAACTTAATCCATATCACAACCAATAAGCAACACCAAATAAGCAATAAGCTAGAAAAGAGAGAAAGAAACTAAAGAGAGAAACAAAAGATGGAAGATTAGATTAGAGAGAGAAAGTGAGGAGTGGTGGATGATTACACACACATACAAATGTAAGAAATGGTAACCAACACCCTCTCCATGTGTGGAGAGGGCTCCTTTTATACCCTAAGCCTTCATAATGGCGTATGGGCTTTCTAAATGAGTCGGGCTTGGCTTATCTTGGGCTTTGAGCCTGAAGCATGGACAATATTAGATTACAATCAAAGCCCGTTAATACTCGACTAGCCTATTACTTAACAAGACTAACTTTGACTAATAAGACCGATAACATTCTTGTTTGGCTTAAATAGAATTAAGGCTAACAATCTCCTCCAATGTTAAGGTCTTCTTTGATCTCCCCAACGTTGACGTTCTTGATGGAGGTTATCTTGATTTGACTTTATCTTCCCCAATGTTGAAGATATGACGTTTGAGCTTCACCTTCTTTGGTCTTATCTTTGTCTTTTCTTGTTTGTAATGGCTTTGTTCATTCATGCTTTGTGATCTTGATCTTTAGCCTCTGTATTTTGACTTTGAGTTTTTTGAGATCTTTCATCTTGCATCATCTCCTTGACTTGAATCATCTTGATTTGACTTTCTTGATCAACTTATGCTCTTGACCGACATACTCATACTTATTGCATTCTTGTTTGACTTATATGAACATAAGGCTAACAATCTCCCCAAAATACGATTCTTGATTTGACTTTGAAGATCTTTGAGGAAGTTTAGGATCAACAATCTTGATGCTAAATGATTGACTTTTAGAGCTCGAGTATGAGTATGTGGTAATGAATCCGACTTCGCTGGTACATGGTTGCAACACCGACGTTTGAATCTGCATTTAAAAGGTTAGTGATAAACAACAGATATGGACGAAAGTGTCTTTGTCACTTCGTCGAATACGGTTGCAATAACCACGGTTCCCCGTTAATCAGTATAAATACTGCCTGTGATCAGATAGAATTCATATGAATCTTCTTGACAGGGTTTCGCAGCTGTACTAGCCGTTCTCGTTACCGGAGCGTCTCAAAGCAGACAACACGGTAAGAGTGAATCAGATAGTTACTATCTTTCTGATTAAGTCGTTAATTCATTTACTGGACCAAATTGATATCTAGTTAGCACAAGCTTGATTCATATAGAATCTTGCAAGTCACCTACCGTAGAGCTGTTTAAGGTTGACTCTGAAAGTATTTCCATTCGTCACTGTGAATACTAGAGAGTATCACTCTGAATGTCCTGGCAAGATCTCAAGGATAATGCGTAGGACTCTTTGTTACAACTTGTGAACTTTATGGTGTTCAACAAGTGTATTTTGACATTGTGTCCTAATGAGATTAATTTTGATGATCTCTTCTGGCTCTAAACTCGATTAGTGCACTTTGGTTTTAGTAATCGGAGGCTGGAGCAAACTGTCACCTATTCAATATCAACAATCCCGGAGTGAGATGTCAATAGATAACGTGTGTATCTCCGTGACAAATGAGACAAGTTTCTTTTGAGAGAAACTCGAATGGCTGGGAAGGGTTGTGCATTGCATCACTGGGTCCATGACGGCTTTCTTTAATATCAAAAATTATCATTGTGATTTTGATAGATTATGTATTGACCCGGTTTCTGCCTAAGTTGTGTGGAGGGCTGCTTTGTTTTCACTCTTTATCCATAAATTTCTTTTTCATTCTTCAACCCCTTTAATGCTTACTAAGACGTCATTACTATCACCTTGTTGTGATTGTTCCAGTGTTAGCTCAACCTTAGTCGGCATTATTCCCTTATTCTCATTCATCTCCAATCATACCTAAGGACTTCTAATACTATATATGGAATGTCTATGGGTAGATCCCTCCGGTTCTGGTTGGATTATAGGACTTATACCTAACCCTAACCACCTTATGACTTCATCGATGTCGTGAGATTAATTGGTTGTTGGGTATAGAGATCGAACCATAAAACCATTGATACAGACATTTTGAAATACTCCCCCTACACATGTGCACCGAGATTCAAAATTATTTTGCACACGAAGGAAAGAGTTGCACTTAGAGTCTTAAAGATCACATTCTTCTATATCACATTTTAATCATATTTTCTCCCCTTATTTTAAATAATAAAACATTTAGTATTTGAAATACCAATTGATTAAAATTTATGACATAAAAAAATTTCATGGGAGAAAAATTATACCATGATATTGCATGAATTCATTTTCCTAATAGCTCCCCTTCAACACAATATGTGGGATACCACTAATTTTTAAAACTTGACATTACAAGAAAAAATAATATGACACCACAATTATGTTGAAGACGGAGTGAGATGCCTTAGTGAACAATGTATATTATTAATTGAAATTATAATTTCCACATTTTAATTTCACGAAATGTTTTTTGATACATAAAATTGACATTTATGAGATGTACCCAAAATACATTAAAAGGCTTTTGTTTTAAAAGCTCCCCTTTAGAAATTGATTCACTTGTTACGATGACATTATTGAGCATTCATTTTACCAATTGTACCACTTATAAACATTGAATATTGTACCAATTGTTAAATATATTAAGGAAGGGAGTATTGAACACACAATTTTAACAAATACCACTTTTTATGAAAAGATACCACAAAATTATATTGTAGATAATTTGACATTGAAAGTTCTTTTTGAAAATTGTGTTCAACGGTTTTAAAAACCATGATAGAAGACTTTTCTTCTATTTAAAGAGTAAGCGCACTGAAACGTACACTCCCCTATTACATTCGGGTTCGAGTTATGCACTGATATGTACATAAGTCATAAATAAAAATTAGAAATGACATGTTTTAAAAACTTTTGAACTCTTGCTCGAACTTCATTTACACACCCGTGTCAATGTTAATCGACATTTCTAGGTACGTAAATGTTATAGATTCCATGAGACATGTCGAGAAGATTCTTTTTGGTATTTTTGAAATTTTTTCAATTTTGTATTTTGTTTTTCTAGATTTTATATTTTTGTATTTTCTTTTTATAGGTTTTATATTTTTGTATTTTGTTTTTCAAAGATATTTATAAATCAAAATAAAGAGAAAAACAAAAAATATTTACAAGTCGAAGTTTCCATCAGCAGTGACAGTTGTTGCTAGAGTTGAAGTAGATGAAGTTGAATCTGGTTGTTGTTGACGTTTATCGGATGCATCAACAGTAGTGACAGCGGAAGACTTTGAAACAAATCTCCATTGAAATATTCGTCGAACAAAGGACCGAATAGACTTTCCAACTCTATCATTGACGTCATGACTATCATATCTGATGTGGGAACTCTCGTTGACGTTGCGGTGCGAGGCTTGAACCAATTTGTTCAAACGTCATTTAACATTGAGGTTCGAGGTTTGAAGTGTTCTGTTCAAACGCCATTCTATTACATCATTTGTGAATCCACTGTGACACTGGTTCTGAGATATCAACTTTTTCAGCAACCATACTCTAAGATTTTCCTGCTTGACATTGTATGATGTACCTGCATTTAAATTAAAACTTTGTTCCTTCAGAACATTGATTGATGTACCTGCACTTAGATCCAGAGTTTGTTTGCATTCATGAATTTTAAAGATATCCACATTGGAACCATGTGTGGGTTCACTGTCAACCTTGCCCGTGCAAGATTCGAATGAATTTTCTGTAGGAGTCCACTTAAGACCAACATTTGTCAAAATTCTACCTGTGGGTTTCCACCTAAGACAAGATCTAGGACACGTTTTTTCATACACAGCGGAAGACTTATTAAAAGAAAAATTATGTCCTGTAAAGATCTGCCTATTAGGTTTCTGAATATGACTCTTCTGGTCTACGGGTTTGTTATTGTTTCTAGTCTTATGGGATTTAACCTTAGCACGTGAATTCACTTCCTTCATGAATTTTGTTATATAAGCATCATGATTTGTATTAAAGACACATTTATGACATGTTGAACAAACAAAGTGTTTGGAATTCAAAAAAGGACTAGAATTCCTAGAGTGATCTACTAGTGGCACAACATTCGACGTTATACAACTACTCTTAGACGCAGGCAAACTCCTAGATGTTTGATTATTGCTCCTAGGTTTTGGTTTGCTACCGTTAGTAGTGTTTTGTGGGCTAGCAGTATGCATCATACTAGATTTTAAATTCCTATTTCTTTCTTGTGTCTTTTTCTTAGCTTCTTCTAGATAGTAATTGTGAACCATGTCATTTGAACTAAATCTTGACATGATCTTAAAACTATTCCTAGATTCACTAGATGCAATCACATGATGAGGTTTTGCAAAAGCATATTTTCTTCCTTTAGGCAAATAATGTTGAGTGACCGGTTTTGACAAATCTTTTTCCATGTCAATTTGGGAGGCAATCCGTGGTTTTGAAATTTTAGGTCTTTCAGATCTTAACGCATTCAGTTGTCTAACAACTGATTGGTTTCTAAGTGGTTGTAAAATGGTCACGACAAAGTTGATTACACTCTTGTTAAAAACATAAAACTGATTAGGTATTAATAGGGTTTTTAATAGATTCTTAATAGTTTCAAGATAGAATGCAAATGACAGGTTAATGTTAATTAAGACTTATAGTGAGATTATAAGATCAATAAAAGGTATTCATAATAAGAAAACATGTACACTTATGTTTATAAGGAAAATGGCTACATATGAATTTATGGTGAAATGACTTACATTATAAAGTTATGACATATTAGTATTATTAAGGATTTGGTAAGTTGGACAAAAAGGACACTTATGGACTATGAACATAATATATATAAGATATAATACATATATATAAATTGTAAGAATTGTGGTGAAATACAAAAGTGGTAAATAATGGAAACAAGACTTAATTTTGGACTTAACAAACTACACAAACATTCTGTCCCCAAATTCGTGATAATACATACACATTTTATGTTTTTATAAGATAATAAATTTCAAGACGATTCCGAAAAGGTAAGAAACTTGTCAAACGGATTAATAACGAAAAAGTTACGTTAAAAACGAGTTATACGATAATAATAACTAGTCGTAAATGAATTTTTGATAAAAACAATTTTTATAAAACACTTTAAACAGCAAGTGTTGAAATTTTTAATAAATATATACACATTTTTAGGATTCCAAAATGATAAGAATGCGTAATTTTTTAAGTAAAACGAACGAGTATATGAAATTTCGCGAGTTTACGACAATTAATAATTTATACAACTAGATTTTATAAAAAGTTACTATTCATGGCAGAAAGTTATATTTTTTGTAAACCCCAAAATATATAGAACTTTCAATACGAGAACGTCTCGAAAGAATTCATAAAAAACGAGCTATAAAACGAATAAAATACGACATTTTAACGGGTTTGTTACGACAACAAATAACAAATTATATAAAACACTAATGTCTGTTATGAACATAAAAGTAATACTGTTAAACAGGGGACAAAATTGTAAGAAAATGTCAATATCGATAACCCTCGTTTAATACTATAAGATGAACATAAATACGGCGAGAATCGAGCTTAAAATGCGAAGTTAGCCAGGTTTTACTAAAACGGTAATTAAAATAAAAACGATTTTAACTTAATAAACCCAATTTTACCAACCATTAGTTTTTTGAATGAAGCTATATAGAATATATGTGCTTTATCAAAGTACTATACTACTAGGGCGTTTCATATTGATGGCCTCTTCGGAAGCGTATCGATGAGTTTGTTGATTACGAATGTTAAAGGGTCCTAACTCCTCGTACGTTCATGTCATGACCTCTTTCATTGATATAGCCCGACCGATAGTACGATGTACAACTTATAGGATTAATATTCTTGTTTGAGATTGAAAGTAACTCTGGTAACTTTATACAACCTTAAATTAAATAGGTTGCATTTGATCGATTCGCGTGGCACTTATTTGAGAGACACCTTGGTATTTTGCTCACTCAGGTGTTCAAAGCCTTACTTTTTCATCTTTTAGTTTTACAAAGTTTTTGGGGTGAAAAACATGTAATGCTTTTACAATTGGACACAATGGTTAAAGTTTCAGTTTGATTACGTGTTCCTAAGTAGCGATAACCCATATCTAGCCCATTTATCATGAACTGTCAATTGCGGATTGTGAGAGCGAATGTTTATTAATAGTACTATGTAGGTTTGACAACCCCTTCGGGTGATATAGCTATCACTGACAAACTAACGTATACCATTCGAATATAGGATGTTTGCGGTTAGTACAGTCAACAAAGCGGCAATGTAGGCCATTAATTTGTATTCGATACACGTGAAGCTTATGTCCTGATCTGTAGAGCAACGTAATTACATTACATGATATCGCATCTGTTGCATTATCATACACTTGGGAAATCTTGTGGTCCTACAATATACAATTTTATCAAACCTATGAAGTCATTAACATATTGTTACGTTTTAAAAGCAAATGGTTTTTCAGGGATCAAAAAGCACAAGGTGACAATGGATACATTGGTGATTTTTGATTTTGGATATCTGGCATTAAAAATTTTGCACATTTCATTTTGTTATCCTGTTATGGCTTAAAATCTTTGTATTTGATTAGTGAACAAGAATAAGCTTCGAGCTTATGTAACAATTACTTTGTTAAATCCAATACGGTTTCAGACGCGACTTTTTTTTCGGTCGTTCTATATTTATCTTGTGTTGTTGATCAATGAAGTAACACGCCCCGGACCCTTATTCCGCTGCGACCCAATTTGGGGGTGTTACAGTAAGGCTTTAGTAAACATGTCAGCTAACTGGTATTCAGATCCGATAAAGAATAATTCAACAATACCATTTTTAACCTATTCTTTTATGAAGTGATATCTGACATCGATGTGCTTGGTACGGGAAAGCTGGACTGGATTGCACGAGATGGATATGGCTGCCTTTGAGTCAAAATACATAGCTATTTTATCAAAGTGAAGGCCATAATCTGTGAGCTGAGTTCTCAACCATAGAACTTGAGCGCAGAACACAGATAAAGACACATACTCGACTTCTGCTGAAGACATTGAAGTGCAGTCCTGCTTCTTGGACGACCATCTGACTAACTTATCACCTCCTAGAAATTATATGCCACCAGATGTACTTTTACGTAAATCGAGATAGCCCGCATTATCCGAATCTAAAAAAGCAGTTAGTTCAAAACTGGTGTCCTTTAGATACCAGAGTCCTATGTTAATGGTATTTTAAGGTACGGAAATATCCGTTTAACTACAGTGAGATGTTTCTCAGTCGGTCTTGCTTGATAGCAAGCACAATAACATGTTGCATGTACAATATCTGGTCTACTTGCTGTTAAGTACATGAGTGCTTCGACCATACTACATATTAGTTTGTCAATCAGACGTTCGCACTCTCAGTCAGCATCTAGTGTTGTCGCTAGCCATTGAGGTACCAATGCTGTCACATGAGGTCAACCATGCTTTATAAGTTATCCTCTTAGCATACTTAGCTGGTTATGAAGATACCGCGTAAGGATTGGTGGATTTGAATTCATAAAAAGAATTTTAGCTCCCCCATCATAGACATTTCAAACTGGTTACGCATTTGTTTTTCAAACCTTTTTGAAAGTTTTAGGTTCGTAGAACCAAAAATAATGTCATCAACGTAAATTTTACAAGCAATATGTCTTCCCCATGTTTAGTTATAAACATGGTTGGATCAATAAAACCTTTTAAGAATCCTTTGGATACCAGGTTGTTGGAGAGTTCATCGGACCACGCTCTTGGAGCTTGTTTGAGTCCATATAATGCCTTCTTTAGACGGAAGACTTGGTCAGGATGATATGGGTCTACAAATTCATCTGGCTGGTTTACGTACACTTCTTCCTTCAGAGGTCCGTAAGAAATTTTTTCTTGACGTCCATCTGGTATACTGGAAATGATTTGTGTGCAGCATACGCAACAAATAACCGGACAACTTCCAACCGAGCAACTAGTGCAAATGACTCTTCGAAATCTAGTCCTTCCTTTTGAGCATATCCCTTAGCTACAAGACGAGCTTTGTTGCGAATTACAATATTTTCCTCATCACGTTTTGTAACCTTTGCCATTTTTGTGTTCTAAATATTTCATTTATAGTCCTTTGACTATTTGACGTTGGTCAATTTATTCAGATTTTGTATCGTGTTAACGGTGCTGATTTTGTGAGAATTATGGTGATTTATGGTTTATTTTGATTAATAATCCCTTTTTAGAGGTTATTATTATGTTATTTTTATTCCGGGTGGTTTGACCTGTGAATTTAAAGAAATGCCAAAAAACAAGTCCTGACATGTCTGTTAATGTCCAAATGAGTTTTGAAGGGTTTAAAGTGTAAATATGTCATGTAAATACTCTAGATTAATGAAAAAGTATTTTTAAGGTAAATAAAAATGCAAATTAACTTTGGGGAAAATTTTACGATCAAGTTTTACGAGTATTTAAGTGACCCCGACACGAAAAGAAAGACCCGAACCCCTCCTAGGATGCTATTCCTAACCGTGTAAGCCTAAGGGGACAAGGAGGAAAAAATTTAGCTAACTTTGTCCCAAGATGGTACATAAGATGCTTACCAATCCATCATTTCTCATAATCCTTTCATTTAAAAAAATAAAACACACACATAAGTGTGTGTGTGCCTTATGCGTCCGAACCAAGCAAACCACAAAACATCATAAATTTTCCAACTTTAATCAAGAATGAGATACTACGGGTTGATACGAGTATTTAGGTATTCATTTAAACAACGTTTGGGTTGTCCGGTTTGTGTCAAAATCTACATTTTTGTAGGATTTTCTTGTAAGTTTTCAAATTTAAATTTCGTTTGTCCTTTTGGGTTTATATTGATGCATAGATGTTAGTTGTACAAGTTGAAACGTCCGGAAAAAATCCAATTTTGGAAAAACAAAACGAATAAAAGGGGTGTTTGGTTTCGTCAAATAGAATAAGGAAAACAAAGGGGTTTTTGTAGATTTATTTGTGATCGTAATGTTGATTAACAAATGATGCCAAAATGCTTATTTTAATAATCGCTTGTATATGCATATTGGTGGGACTTTTCGTGGCTTATTTTGAGCTTATATGCTCACGTCATTTTTCACAATCACAAGGGAAGTGATTTTAATTATTCATCGGAATAATGGCGATGTTTTTGTGAAACAATTCTTATAGCTTATGGTAGAACCAAATGCGATAAGCGTAGTCACATACTTATTTTCAGCTTTAATAGAGTAATTGGAAGCTTATGGACTCACACGGCCCAATAAGCCTATTTAAGCCTACTTAATAGAAGAGCTTATTATGTGTCGCGAGTTATTTCTACTGTAGTTATGAAGCTTAATATATAAATGACCTTGTTTTAAACTTGGAATCGTATTTTGACTTATAAATATCTAATGGACCCTTATTGGGCCTTAAAGCCCAATAAGCGATATTTAGTCGTTATAAGAGTTTTGACGAACTTTTTGAAAGTGAAATGTACTTAAGAAGTGATATAGAACGCTACTTTGGGAAAAACGTTTTAGTAAACGTTAAAGATATAGATTTTGGAGTTTTGTCGAAATGGTGAAAAATGTTGAAATTAAGGTTTGAAACCTTGGAAAATGTTGTATGAACGTACGGGTCATGTCGAAATTTTGTAATAAGTTTATACTTAGAAATTTTACCTAAAAAGATGATTTTTGAATTTTTAAATAATAAAATATTATTTAATTATTTAATTTATTTAATAAATTCACTAAAAGACGAAAAATATAATTTTTCTCAAAACTTCACAAATATGTTTATTATGAGTAAACGTTCCATTTTCAACCATATTATGATTATTTTTACAGTAACTAAGGTTACCGAATGGACTTATCGAGATATATTTTTAATTATAAATTATAAATATTTACTGATATTGCTTATCTATTTTATTTAAATAGTATAAGTATGTATTGTTAAGTAATGGGATTGCTAGGATTGTTGGGATATGTCGTCAACCATCACACTACTAAATTGTTATGGGTAAATGTATAACGCGTCTAAACTCTATGCATCAAACGTGAAGATTGTTTTAGGAAATAAATGATTAAAATGGACATTAACTGGACTAGGTCGTGTGCGGACGTCGTTGCATTTGCTTGTGTGAATTGAGATTTGGTTGCTAAAGACTTACTTGAGGTGAGTTCTCGTAGCCCCATTTTTACTGTCTTTCCGTTGGGGGAAAATGATACTCAAATGTGTTTTGAACTGTTTTGAATTGAACTGTGCGAAATGTGGTTTTGTTTTTGGGACAAGATATGCGCTTATGACTGCTATTTGAATATTATGTGTTGTGTGATTATTGGAGCGGATGGGTACGCCTACCCTAGTTTATGTGGTCCTGTCCTAATTTAGTGCTCCAGCTGGTAGGCCCTTTAGGTGTGTAAGTGACATATGGTGATTGACTAGTGATGATGCCATGTCAGGAATTGTTTGCATATATATTCACTGTCATATTGCAATATTGTCCACTAATTTAGTGCTCCTGGTAGGCCCTTTAGTTGCGTAAGTTACATATAGTGATTGACTAGCGGGAATGCTATGTCATGGATTGTTTACATATATATTCACTGTCATATAGCACAATTGTCCACTGTTTGAATTATTGGCACATCTTTTGGGTTTAAGTTAACCTACGAGCTCTCCTAACATTATTGTGCGTTTCAAGTATCATTTTTCAGGTTTGAAGTGAAAGAAGGAATAATGTTGGTTTGATATGTAATAGCAGACTTTAGAAGTATCCATGGGGGAGTTTTTCTTGTTGAAGTTTTGCTTCTTTTTTGTTTGGTTTTAGTACCAACCTAGGAAAGTTAATAAATAGAATCGTGTTGTTAAACCTATTTGTGATGATAATGTTAAGTATTCAAAGTTAAATGCGAATTCTGATCTTAATTGTGCTACTTGTAAGAAATCTTTGTTTGATAATGTTCATGAGAAGTGTCTTCTTGATTTTGTGAAAAATGTGAATAGCTATGCTATATCTGCTAAGAAACATAAAAAACATAATATTTGGAAACCTACAGGTCATTTATTCACTGAAGTAGGACTTAAATGGAAACCAACAGGCAAAACTTTCACTATAGTTGGTAATTCGTTCCCTTTAACTAGGATCACTTTAGCTAACGTAGTGCCTCCTAACAAAACCTATTTTGACTCAGTCAACACACAAAAACCAGAGCTTAAAGTCTATAGCAGGAAACCCAAAAATGTTAAAAATATAGGTTCGAGTAAAAAGGCTAAGATTGTAGAATCTAAAACTGCTAACCACTCGGAACCCAATCCTACTTGGGGATCCAATGCTACATATATTCCATCGTCTTCTTCTCTTGTCATGACAGGTTCGGTATTTGGACTCCGGATGTTCGAAACACATGACAGGGAATCACTCTCAGCTTATGAACTTTGTTAGTAAATTTCTGGGGACAGTTAGATTCGAGAACGACCATATTGCAAGAATTATGGGGTATGGTGACTATCAGCTAGGAAATGTTACTATCTTAAGGGTATACTACGTCGAGGGGATTGGACATAACTTGTTTTTTGTTGGTCAATTTTGTGACGGGGATCTTGAAGTCTCATTTCAGAAAAACACTTGCTTTATTCGTAATTTAGAAGGTGTTGATCTACTTTTCAGATCATGAGACATAAATTTGTACACAATCTCTCTTGTTGACATGCTTAGAACATCTCTGATTTGTCTTCTATCCAAAGCGTCAATGACTAAGAGCTGGTTATGGCACCATCGGTTATCACATCTTAACTTCGGTACTATTAATAAACTAACTAAAGACGGTCTTGCACAAGGCATTCCAAGACTTAAATTTCAGAAAGATCATTTGTGTCCTGCATGTGCGTTAGGAAAAAGCAAGAAATCCTCCCATCAACCTAAAGCTGAAGACACTAACCAGGAGAAGCTATATCTTTTGCATATGGATTTGTGTGGCCCAATGCGTGTGGCAAGTATTAACGGGAAAAGGTGCATCTTAGTGATTGTCGACGATTACTCAAGATTTACTTGGGTCAGATTTTTGAGGACAAAAGATGAAGCTCCTGAGGCCATCATTAAATGCTTCAAAAATATTCAAGTTCGTTTGAATGCCACCGTCCGTAATATTCAAACAGATAATGGAACCGAATTTGTCAATCAAACACTTTGTGAATTTTATGAAAATGTTGGCATCTCGCATCAAAAATCTGTTTCTTGCACTCCTCAGCAGAACGGCATTGTCGAATGACAATGACGACCTGGGTAAATTAGATGCAAAAGCTGACATTGGTATTTTTGTTGGTTACGCGCCCGCAAAGAAAGCGTTCAAAATCTACAACAAAAGAACCCAGAAAATAATTGAAACAATTCATGTGACATTTGATGAGCTCACAGCAATGGCTTCTGAACAATTCAGTTCAGGACCCGAGCTTCAATGTATGACTCCTGCAACATCCAGTTCAGGACTCGTTCTAAACCCTGGTTCTAAACAACCTTGCATTCCACCAAACAGAGATGATTGGGATTACATGTTTCAACCTATGTTCGATGAATACTTCACTCCTTTAGCAATTGTTGTTCCTCCAGTTCAAGAAGCTGCTACTTTGAGAGCTATGGATTTAGCCGATTCTCCCGTGTCAACTTCCATTGACCAGGATGCTCCATCAATACAAGAACAAGAACAATCTCCAAACATTTCTCAAGGTTTTGAAGAATCACCAAAATCACCAATCTTTTGTGATGATCCACTTAATGAATCTCCTCATGAAGAATCGACTCCTTAAGGATCCTTGTCGAATGTGAGACAAACCCACACTCTATTTGAACACCTTGCTAAATGGACTAAGGATCATCCTATAGCAAACATGATCGGAAATCCTTCTCGTTCTGTTTCTACAAGAAAGCAACTCCAAACTGACACCATGTGGTGTTTCTTTGATGCCTTCCTAACTTCTATAGAACCAACGAACTTTAAACAAGCAATGACCGAACCATCATGGATCGATGCAATGCAAGAAGAAATTCATGAATTTGAAAGGCTACAAGTTTATGAATTGGTGTCGTGTCTAGATAGAGTGTTATTGATCAAACTTAAATGGATTTATAAGGTCAAGATAGATGAATTTGGCGGGGTACTAAAGAACAAGGCGAGATTAGTTGCTCAAGGATTCATGCAAGAAGAGGGAATCCATTTCGAGGAATCATTTGCATCGGTTACCAGAATAGAGGCCATCCGTATCTTCATAGCTAATGCCGCTCATAAGAATATGATGATCTTCTAAATGGACGTCAAAACAGCTTTCTTAAATGGCAAGCTCAAAGAAGAGGTCTACGTTTCTCAACCAGAAGGATTTGTTGATCAGGACAACCCATCGCATGTGTACAAGCTGAAAAAGGCCCTCTACGGTCTTAGACAAGCACCACGTACATGGTACGACATGCTATCAAGCTTCCTAATCTCACAACATTTCTCCAAAGGTGTAGTTGATCCAACATTCTTCACACGGCAAGCTGGGAACGAATTATTACTAGTACAAATTTATGTTGATGATATAATATTTGCATCCACTAATACTGCCATGTGTAATGAGTTTGCTAATCAGATGACCACTAAGTTCAAGATGTCAATGATGGGGCATATGTCATTCTTTTTAGGATTACAAATTTCCCAAAGTCCTAGAGGCATCTTTATAAACCAATCTAAATATGCTTCTGAAATTGTTAAAAAATATGGTATGCTATCTATTGATTCTGTCGACACACCCTTGGTAGAAAAAAGTAAACTGGATGAAGATCTACAAGGGAAACAAGTTGATACTACACTTTACCGTAGCATGATTGGATCCTTTATGTATCTTACATCCAGTAGACCTGACATTATACATGCAGTCTGCTTATCTACTCGGTATCAGCCAAAGCCTACCTAAAAGCACTTACAAGCGGTGAAACGGATCTTGTGATACCTTAAAGGAACCATTAACACGGGATTCTAGTACTCGAAGGATACCGGTATGTCTTTAACAGTATATGCAGATGCAGACCACACAGGGTGTTAGGACACTAGACGTAGTACATCGGGAAGCGCTCAGTTCTTAAGTGACAAACTTGTTAGCTGCTCGTTAAAGAAGCAAAAGTGCACTGCCATATCGAGTATAAAGGCTGAATATATTTCCTTATCTGGCTGTTGTGCTCAAATCCTATAGATGCGTTGACAGCTAACAGACTATGGCTTTCAATTCAATAAGATTCCTCTGTACTGCGACAACAAGAGTGCGATTGCTCTATGCTGCAACAATGTTCAACACTCACGAGCCAAGCACATCGATGTTCGCTACCATTTTATAAAGGAGCAAGTGGAGAATGGAATTGTGGAGGTATACTTTATCCGGACTGAATACCAACTGGCTGACATCTTCACCAAACCTTTGCGTAAAGAAAGATTTAACTTCTTGATCGAAAAGCTCGGTATGAGAAGCATGTCTCCGGAAACGTTGAAGCGTCTGGCAGAGGAAACAGATGAGTAATGGTAGTAACTCATATCCTGTATCATATGTACATAAGAAAACATAAAAACACAAAAATATTTTTATCTTATATAAAATTTTTCAAAAACAAAATAAAAAATAAAAAAATTAGAAAAATTTAAAAATATATGTATCTCTGGCATGTCTTTTGAAAATCAATAATATTTACGGCCTTAGAAATGTCATTTAATAATGATACGAGGCTGTAAATGAAGTTCGAGCATAAGTTCAAAAGTTTTCAAAATATGCCATATATGGCTTGCTATTATTTCAGATAGCAACCCGGTCATCATCTTAAAGGAAAGTATTTCAAAAAGAAAACTTGACCTCTCAATGGGAATTTATTCTCGGGCATGGTCTACTTTATGACCATGCAAAGGCTTGTGTTTACTTTGCAACATAACCCGTGCTTCCTATATATAAATTAATGTACGTGTCAGTGCATTTCTTTGTCAAAATAAGAGAAATCTTATTTATTGGGTGTTGATTTTTTAATAATAATATCATTATCTTCAAAAATTCATCATAAAACATATTTTTAAAGACATTTGACCACTCAAACAACGACTACAACGCTTTAAATAGAAAACGGGTCATTGTTTGAGTGGGAGAAAATGTCAAATATCTTCTTCAAAAAGGTCAATTTTTCATAAAAGAAATCAGTTTTAAACATGAAAGGGTGAATAATTAAAGGGGGTTAATTAATTTTAACTCAATCAGGCTTTATTTGCTATGTGTTTAATTCTTTAAGGGTATTATGGTAAAATGTTAGACTTATTCTTGATTATTAACCTTTAGGGACTAGTTTTGCCATTAGTGAAACTATAGTTAGCCTTAGGTTAAACACATTAGGAAAATAGAACTTTCATTAAACCTCAGGGGGCATTTTTGCCAAAACCCAAAAGAGTTAAAAAACAAAAACACCCCCTTCCCTCCTTGTCTGTTACAAACACACGAACACAATCCATAAACCCTCCATTGTTGATTATCAAGAATTTAAGAAATCGTTCTATCTTCATTTTAATCTTAAGGTACACTTGTGTTAATGTTAAAATACTCGTATAATCAGACCAAACCTTGGAATTTAGCTCGAAAAACCCTAAAAATGACCTAACTTGAGACACCTTAAAAAGTGGATGAAAAGTTAAATTGATTGAGGGGTTTTGATCCTATAGGGGTCTAGATGTTGTGCCTAAAACATTTTTTTATAGGGATAACTCATTCATATGTTACAGTGGATTCTTGTTGTTGAACATATGGAAAATCGGCAAGAACTTGTATATGTTCATGGGGTTGGGTTTAGAATTGTTATAATGATTGTTTGTTTGCTTTTGAGTGTTCCTAAACTTGCTTGTTTGTTAAATCTTGAATATCTTGGGATTTCATGTTTATGTAAGTCGAATGAGTCATAAGGCAAGTTTTTGGTGGTTAATTCGTCTCCTAAAGATGTTAGAATGTTTTTCTAGATGTAAGGATTCATGTTAAGGAGGTCTAGTGTTGCTTGATAAAGTGTAAAATGTATGTGCATACTTGAAAAGTAGTATATAAGCTAGTTTAACAGGCGAACAATACATTTTAATTAGCACAGGCGGATTATACATAAACACACAGGCAAAATATACACTTTTAATTGGCACAGGCAAATTATACATAAACACACAGGTGAACTATAGACTTTTGAGTAGTGCAGGCGAGTTATACACATCTATATAGGCCAAGTATGCGTTCGTAGTTTATACAGGCGAACCATACACTCAAAGGAAATATAGGCGAACTATACATGCATGAAACATAGGCGAATTATACGTAGGTTCACAACACAAGCGAATTATACACTCTTATAGGCGAATTATACATGATTTTTTCTCGATGAATTAAACTTGTAATCTTGGTAATCTAATCTCGTAATCTTATATAAGTTTAATTAAGCCTTAACTTATCACTTAGTGACTAATTTAGGTTTAGTTTTCTCCTTAGAAATCTTTAGTGATTACCTTGGTTTTTCATAAACTACCTATAATTAATGTGTGCTTGATTATGTGTTTCTCCTAATTTCATGTATGTTATTGTTGTGCGTAGTATGTGTGTATGCATAACTCCTTGTGTAAATCAGTCTTGCATAGTGTTTAATGATATATATATCTGCTTGTATAAGAACTGTATGTGATCACTCTTAGCAGAATCATGTCTTCCATTACTGCTCAACAAACAAAACTGGATCTGGAACTTGTTCCAAAGGAGAAAAGACTTGACATTGGAAAATGCAACGAAAGACTCAATCCTGGAAAGATTCAAAGAGAGCCCACATTTTAAGTTGTTCTAGATGCTCTGGGTCTCACTCCATGCTACTCTGCATTTCTCATCACTGCAGATGTTCCAGAAGTCTACATGCATTAGTTCTGGGATTCTGTTTACAAACATGACACCTTCTACTGATTCAAAATAGACAAAAGGAAGAGATTTAAACTCACTCTAGAAGTCTTTAGAGATATATTCAAGATCTGCCCTAGAGTTCAGGGTCAAGACTTTGATGCACTTCCTACTGATGAAGAAATTGTTTCTTTCTTAAGAGATCTTGGTCACACTGGTGAAATCCATTCACTCAATGATGTTGTTTTTGATAAGATGCATCAACCCTGGAGAACTTTTGCTGCACTCATTTACAAAAGCTTATCTGGAAAGACAACTGGTCTTGACAAGCTTCGTCTCTCCAAAGCACAAATCCTTTGGGGTTTGTACCATCAAAAGAATATGGACTATGTTGAACTACTTTGGGAAGACTTCATCCACCAGATTGACAACAAAGCCTACTAAAAGCAAGATAAGATGTACTACCCTCGATTCACCAAAGTTATCATTTATTACTTCCTTACTCAAAAAAGACACTCTCTTGGAGAAACAAGATCAGGATGCACACCTCCAAGGATGACTACTTGATAAACACCTTAAGATTTGTCTCTAAAAGAGAAGAAACTCAAATCTATGGTGCTATATGTAACATTTCTTAATTTCAGGTCATTTTACGACTCCTATTATTCGTCACTATTTATTTTGGTCTGATACGCGTTTACTTTTAAATTTACTTTTAAGCTAAATCGCGTAGACTAGAAATAATCATTTACTGTAAACGGTCATCAAATAAATTAAGGTTTACATCAACTAAGTGTTATATGATTATTAAGAAGATAATTATTAACTTTGCGTATTTTATCTTTATTGGTTACGTAAAAGGTTTACGTTTCGCAATAAAACATAATTAGACACACCTCAAAAATACCTAGACTTACCTAGACTCAAACCAATACCCACTTTTAAACCTTAAACACAAAAATAAATCAATTCTTATGTTGATACCCACTAGAGCCGAATATTGGGCACTAAATCAACTAGAAATCCTTAAAGATCTTGCTAAGTACTTATATAAACCCCCTTTAATTAATACTAGTCCTTAATGTTTCCTAGTTAACTAATACACAATGGTTAAAAACCATTTTGGCTCTCCTTTGCCCCTTATTCCATGGCTACATGCAATGTATATACCCAAACCATAAGATGTCCATATCATAGCAAATCTTGTACAACCTAGAGGCAATTAAGATGTGTACTTAAGTGGTTTAACAAAACAATGTATAATTAACAAGAAACCACAAAACCACTAGGATTAGGGGATCGGTTTGGTTTGTTTGTGTGACTAGAACTATGTAACTAAGTATTAGCCTATAAATATACACACACTCTTACCATTTGATACTCTTGCAACTCAACAACACTCAAACAAGTTAAACATTATCCCTCCTCTTGCTTTGGGTCTCAAACCGCAACCAAACACCCTCCTTTACTTCACTCGAAGTCACAAACACAACTAAGGTTTATATAACAAGTGCTTAAGGGGTACACGAGCTAAGGGTTAGCATTCTACAAGTCCATTTCTTGATCCAAGAACTCTAGGACCTTTGTAAGTCTCCCACGACACAATACATTTCATATTTTAGTTTTCTTTTGATTTCTAGACTTGTGTCACGATAAATACGTGACACACGTACCTATATATACGTATGATATACTTGTGTGGTGCAAGAACCCATTAAAAACGCATGTACCTCATGAGCTAATGACAAACAAAGGATTAAACATTTCGTTTATATGCAAATGCGGACAACAACGCGAACAACAAACTCTTACACTTGAAATACACGAAACTATACGTAAACTTTCAAAGTAAATGCGATATGGTGGCTAGGTAAAGTGTATACGAAGTTAATAAACATTTGCATGTGATGAACCACGGCTAACCCAAAACACCCAAGGATAAGAGATTTAAAAGACAATAACCAAATACGCGAAATTGGGGCCCTCATAGCTATTTTAAAAAACCAAACTCACGCGCCATAGTGCGGAATATATAAGATACCATCCAAAACTAACTACACCATCCTCTTAAGTGAAGGTTTGGTAGAGATATGGATACCAACCCTTAACTCCCGTAAAGCCCGGGCCGTTTGAGAATGCGACAAAAGAATAACTACTTAAGACAACTTCATCTATCAGATTGACAACAAAGCTACAAAAAGTAAGAAACAGCATTACTACCCACCGCTACACCAAAGACACTCAATACACCAACATCATAACTCAATACAAAGACACTCCCTCTAGGAGAAACAAGATCGTGGATGCCCACCTCCACGTATGACTAAAGAAAAACACTTATAGGATTTGTCTCTACAAGAGAAGAAACTTGTTTGCCTTAAAATATTGAGTCAAACAATGGAAGTTCGTTCATTATTTAATAATAGGTTACGTCAGTCACTAAGATAAATAAACGTTTGAAATAGCTACACGGTGGCTCTTAATGTAATCTCAACGGTCACGTTATCGGGCAAAGCCCAAGTAATCCCGAGCCGCCCGTGTAGAAATACCAAGGCATTAAAGCCTCTTGGTAAAAGTATAGATACCCCTCTCCAAGTACGGGGGGGGGGGAGAGCGGCAGGTTGATTCTCAATATTATTTCTCATTTGTAAGAATTCAACCAACTCTTATTTTTCTCTCTAACTTTCTCTCTCTAACTTCTCTCTACAATTCTTCATATCTTCTTATCTTAATTTCTTGTTTCAATAATGAAGTGAAAGTGATTTAAAGGTTACCTACATTTGGTATCAGAGCCACGGGTGGGTTTAGTTTTTGTTAGTTTTAGTTATTATTTTCGTGTTTGTAAGCTTTGTTTCGTGGGTTTCGTTTTCTTTTGTAAGCAAAGTGGTTTGATTTAATGTTTGTAATTTTCTTGTAATCGTGGTTACTTCGTGCGTGGCCAAGCAAAACGCAAGGAAGAAAAGAACGAGTTCTTGGTGTCTTAATCGAACGAGCGAAATTCTCTTTTGAAAGCGAACGAGGTTACTACTTCAAGGATCGAACGAGGGATATTCAGTTTTGGAACGAACTAGTATTTTCCTTAGAGGACCGAACGAGGGCCTTTAGCTTGGATCGAACTAGTTTTTCTTTAGCTTGGATCGAACTAGTTTTTCTTTAGCTTGGATCGAACTAGTATTTCCTTCAAGGATCGAACGAGTCTCAACATTTGAAGACCATCGAACTAGCGACATTCTTGTTGATCGAACAAGGACCATCGAACGAATAACATTTCTTGTTGATCGAACAAGGACCATCGAACGAATAACATTTCTTGTTGATCGAACGAGAAACATTTCTTGTGGACCGAACAAGCGAATCGAACTAGTTGACTTGTCTTGGAACCGAATTACACAACCGAACTAATGAACCGAACAAGCTTACCGAACTAGGTGACTTATACTAGAACCGATCTAGAACCGAACTAGTAATTTTTTTGTTTTACGGTTTTTTCTTGATTTTGTAAAATCCCGTGAACATTAATTGTACTCAATCCACAACAACAATAACTTTACCTGCTTAAGATCCTACAAAATCTTTCTCACTTCATAATTCTTCAATCATTCATCATGACGACTCAAATTGCAACTTCCACAACCGACAGTCAAATGCATAACAACATAATGGCAGCGTTGATGGACTGTTTTGTCATTTCTGAAACTTTAGGGATTATAGGAACATATATGGACCTAAATTTGTAACTTTTGTAAAGTTTTGAGGCCAATGTGTACAAGTGAAAACTTAAGGGTCTAAAGTGTAAATACTATATTTTCATAAACTTAAGGGACTGTTTTGTAATTACATAAAACTCAAGGGTAATTTATAAACAAAGGTGATTTTATAAACACTTAGCGAATCGGACGAATTATATTCGGATATTATACAAGTAAACCTACGATTTAATAAATACGAATATTTATTAATAACATTTATACGTTATTAATACAAGAATGTGTGAAATCGTATACCTTTCCAAGAGCCATCAAACAATTTCAAATATGATAAACATGTGCACCACCACACAATTGATAACAATATATATAAACTAGCAAATTACTGTAGTTTATATATTGAGTCTTTAGCCTAAACTTGTAGACTAAGACTGGCCGTATTTACTTAGGTATTTGACGGTGTGATTCATACTTGGATATATTATCATTTCCAGAGGACTATTTACTAAGGTGAGTTCATAGCCCTATGTTTTACAATTATTTAAATGATTTACATCCTTCGGGTGAGAACATGCTTTTTTTTACAAATTGGAACCAAAGTGTTCATTTTATACTATGATTACGTGTTTGCCTAAGTAGGCCGATAACCTATTGACCAGTTATCATGAACTGTAAATTACTAATTATGAGCGCGAATGTTATAAATAGATCTATTTGGGATTGACATCCCCGTTTGGGTGAGTAGCGCTCACTGTGCCGGGTTGCCGGACAACAAACGTATACCATGTCGGATTGGGATGTTGCGGGTTAGAACATCATTCACGGGCATTTATTGGCAATTTATTGCATTCATACATGTCGAGCTTCAGTGTCATGAGCTTAGGAAAACGTAATTACTTTTTATGATGTTTGCATTTGTTGCTTAATCATACACTTGGAAATCTTGCGGTCCTACTATTGATTTGCATAAAACTATGAAATCACCAATCTTATGTTACACACACGTTTTAAGCATGTTTTTCTCATGTCAATAAAGGGCACGAGGTGCAGTGATACAATTGGAAGTCCAATAATTTAAGAGATATATAAAGATTTAGGCTCTTATTACATATTGGGGACAATTGTTATAACCGAAATCATTATTTATTACTGTTGAACAATTAGAAGCCATGAGCTTATGTAATAAACAACAGTATTTTGTTAATCCAATGTATCTTTTTCAAACGACCGTTTAGTGGTCTGTTCTCATATCTTTGCTATTGATCATATGAAGTAACGCCCTCGATATATATTCACATTCCTTTCGACCCAGATCAGGGGTGTTACAGATTGGTATCAGGCCCGAGGTATATAATAGAACCAGGTCAAAAGTTTTGTCTGGACTATAACCATTTTCAAACACTGTTTTCACAAATGGGATTTGCGAGGGACATACATACATTACTTGTTTGCATCCAGGATATATGCTTACATGACATGCATTGTTTTAGCATTAGTAGTTACTAAGTGCTTACATGATTGATTGATTGATATACGTGTATATAAATTACGTATATTACTATAAGACTCTTATAATTAAATCTTATAGATATAACATAGAGACCACTCTTATAATTAAAGCTTATAGACATATCATACCGATCTCTCTTATAAGTAATACTTATATAAGTTATTTTTGCTTCTGGCAGTAGTCATGTCTTTTGCACCATCCGCTGTCACCTACACTTCCGTCTACACCGACTCTGAGCCCGGCAGAATCTTCTAGGGAGCCTATGAGGAGATATCTGATGGAGGCATTCCGCGAGTCATCGTATTAGGATATGATGGACTCCCGATGCAGTCGGTAGCTCCACCATCACCGGATTACATACCAGGCCTAGAGGATATACAGACACCGCCAGTTCCTTAGGACGAGGAGCGTGAGCCTATGTTCATACAGGCACATGATCCTGACTACGTGCCAGAGCCTATATACCCTGAGTATATACCATTGGAGGATGAGCATGAGTTTCCAGCTGAGGAGCAGCCATTACCTCCCAATGTATCTTTTTAAAAATGACACGTTTAGTGGTCGTTCTCATATCTTGTGCTATTGATCTATGAAGTAACGCCCTCGGATATTCAACATTCTGCTGCAACCCAGATTTGGGGGTGTTACAGATTGGTATCAGAGCCAGGTTATAGAGAACCAGATCAAAAGTTCTTGTCTGGACTATAGCCATTTTCAAACACTGCTTTCACAAATGGGATTTGCATGGGGCATACATGCATTACTTGTTTGCATCTAGCACATATATGCTTACATAATGCACACTATTTTAGCATTAGTGGTTTACTAAGTGCTTACATGATTGATATATGCGTATATAAATTATACTACGTATATTACTATAAGACTCTTATAATTAAAACTTATAGACATAACATGACAATCTCTTTTATAAGTAATACTTATATAAGTTATTTTTGCTTTTGCAGCAGTCATGTCTTTTGCGTCATCTGCGGTTACCTACACTTTCGTTTACACCAATTCGGAGCCAGGCATAGTCTTCTGGGGAGCCGATGAGGAGATATCTGACGGAGGTTCTCCACGAGTCATTATATACGGATACGATGGACTCCCGATACAGCCGGTAGCCCCACCATCACTGGATTACATACCAGGCCCAAAGGATCCACAGACACCGCCAGTTCCTCAGGACGAGGATGAGCGTGAGCTTATGTTCGTATAGGCACATGATCCTGATTACGTGCCAGAGCCTATATACCCTGAGTATATACCATTGGAGGATGAGCATGTGTTTTCAGCTGAGGAGCAGCCATTACCTCCCGTTGATTCACCTACTGCTGAGTCACCCGGGTATATTACCGAGTCGGATCCCGAGGAGGATCCAGAGGAGTATGAGGATGATGAGACAGAGGATGGTCCGATTGACTATCCTATGGACGGGGGAGATAATGGAGATGATGATGATGGTAATTCATCTGGGGATGACATCAATGATAAGGATGAGGATGATGAGGACGAGGAGGAGGAGGAGGAGCACTTAGCTTTGGCCGACTCTGCTGTTATTGTACCTACTGATGAGCCTGTTTCCCCACCTAAGGGAACAGAGCATGTTATACCACCACCCTCCACTGACATTACTATTGGGGCTAGGATTACCGTCCGGCCTCAGGCTTCCATATCCCTTCCACCAGAGGAAGAGGTTGAGAGACTTCTGGCCATGACTACTCCATCACCATCACCACCTATCTCACTATCACCACCCTCTGCAGGAGAACGCCTTGCTAGGTGCAAGGCCCCACCTGCACATTCATCACCACCACCTATGCCATCACCATTACTACCATCATCTGGGTTTCCAACCCAAATCTAGACACTCAGGATAGCATCCACTCAGGCCCTTATTGATGCAGTTACTGCCGAGTTGTTAGCACTGCGAGAGCAGCGGAGGAGAGCTAGGCAGCCAGCACCAGATGCTAGGATCCCAGATCATCAGGATGCTTCTAGGGATGCTGACAGTC
The DNA here is from genome assembly GCA_026074375.1 of Tanacetum coccineum. Taxonomy (NCBI): domain Eukaryota; kingdom Viridiplantae; phylum Streptophyta; class Magnoliopsida; order Asterales; family Asteraceae; genus Tanacetum; species Tanacetum coccineum. The sequence goes on along the minus strand of BQNB010028423.1, from coordinate 9,925 downwards.
ACGTCTAGTAGTTTATGTTATTATCTTGCTAGGTCATTGTACAAGCATGTTAAGTATTATGGGTTTTTCCCCGCTAGCATAGCCTTAGATCTTTTGTATCGTATTTTGTGTAATCAGAAACTATTTTATGTAAAAAATTTCTAAGTTATGAATGAAATAGATGTGTTATGTTGTACTATATACCTCTCTTGTGTTAACAACACATCTGTAAATTATTATGTACCTTGTTACAATTGTGACCTCATGTGTTGTCGATTATGATTTAGACGAATCATGGCACCTGCGACAATACGAGGACCAAATACTACTCCTAACAACACCAACCCAAACAACATGACCCCGGAATCCATCCAAGCTATGATTAATCAAGCCCTTCTGCAAAACTCTACTAATGGAGATGGAAGCTACAGTTCACACAGGGATAACTAAAGGAATGTGCAAATTGCGCGCCTTTGTTTTTATGCCGACTTCATGAAGTGTCAACCTTTGAACTTCAAAGGGACTGAAGGCGTGGTCGGTTTGACTCGGTGGATTGAGAAGATGGAGTCAGTTTTCAATATCAGTGGTTGTGCTATTGAGAATCAGGTGAAGTTTGCCACCTGCACTCTATTAGGTGCTGCTTTAACTTGGTGGAATGGTCAGATAAGAACCTTAGGTCCTGAGGCATATGCAATGACTTGGGAAGTACTCAAGAAAAAGATGACGGACAAGTATTGTCCGCAGGGTGAAATCAAGAAACTAGAAATC
>BQNB010028422.1:0-56667 GCA_026074375.1 Tanacetum coccineum | reverse complement strand
CGGAAACCTAGTACGCACCAATACTGTTATCCAGGGTTGCACCCTAACCTTGTTAAATCAACCTTTCAAAATCGACCTCATACCAATTAAACTCGGTAGTTTCGACGTTGTCATCGGTATGGACTGGTTATCCAAGTATCATGCTAGGATTATCTGTGACAAGAAAGTCATTCACATTCCTATCAACGATAAAACTTTAATCATCTGAGGTGATCGAAGTAAAACTCGACTAAGCCACATATCTTGTATAAAAGCTAAACGATACATATCTCGAGGTTGTCAAGTTTTCATGATCCAAGTTACAGAGAAGAAGAAGTCAGACGAGAAGAAATTAGAAGATATCCCTGTAGTTAGAGAATTCCCAGATGTTTTTCCTGAAAATTTACCTGGTTTACCTCCCGATCGCCAAGTAGAATTCCAAATTGATCTAATTCCCGGAGCAACACCTGTTGCCCGAGCACCTTATAGATTAGCTCCTTCAGAAATGCAGGAACTATCTAATCAACTTCAAGAATTGTCAGATCGAGGTTTTATTCGACCAAGCACTTCACCCTGGGGAGCTCCTGTCTTATTTGTTAAAAAGAAAGACGGATCTTTCAGAATGTGTATCGATTATCGGGAATTGAATAAACTTACTATAAAGAATCGTTACCCATTACCCAGAATTGATGACTTATTCGATCAACTTCAAGGTTCAAGCGTTTACTCAAAAATTGACCTAAGATCAGGTTATCATCAACTGAGAGTAAGGGACGAAGATATTCCTAAAACTGCTTTCAGAACAAGATACGGACACTATGAATTTCAAGTCATGCCATTTGGTTTAACTAACGCACCTGCGGTATTCATGAATCTCATGAACCGTATGTGTAAACCATACTTGGATAAATTCGTGATAGTGTTCATCGATGATATTCTTATCTACTCTCGTAATAAAGACGGACACGCCAATCATCTGAGAGTAATCTTAGAATTACTCAAAGAAGAAAAACTCTATGCCAAGTTCTCCAAGTGTGATTTCTGGATCCACATGGTACAATTTCTTGGACACTTAATTGATAGTCAAGGACTTCATGTTGACCCCTCCAAGATTGAAGCAGTTAAGAACTGGACATCTCCCACTACACCCACAGAAATACGTCAATTTTTAGGACTCGCCGGTTATTATCGAAGATTCATCCAAGGTTTCTCAAAAATTGCAAAGCCTTTGACCAAATTAACCCAGAAAAACAAGAAGTATATCTGGGAAAAAGATCAAGAAACGGCTTTCCAACTCCTTAAACAAAAACTTTGTGAAGCTCCTATCTTAGCATTACCGGAAGGAAACGATGACTTTGTCGTTTACTGTGATGCATCTCTTCAAGGTCTGGGAGCAGTATTAATGCAAAAAGAAAAAGTCATTGCATATGCATCCCGACAGCTCAAGCCTCACGAAGAAAACTATACCACTCATGATCTTGAATTAGGAGCAGTCGTATTTGCTCTTAAAATCTAGAGACACTATCTATACGGTACAAAGTGTACAGTTTTCACGGATCACAAAAGCCTTCAACATATTCTTCATCAAAAAGAATTAAACATGAGGCAACGCCGTTGGCTAGAATTACTCGCAGATTACGATTGTGAGATTCGCTATCATCCTGGAAAGGCAAATGTCATAGCAGATGCCTTAAGCCGGGAAAACTCCGAATCAGATCATTGACACGACCCTTCACCAAAAATTTCCAACTCAAATCCTCGAAGCTCAAACCGAAGCAATCAAAGAAGAAAACATCAAAGCTGAAAACCTATGAGGAATGGATAAATCATTTGAAATTCATCCTGATGGAACTTGTTGTATTAAGAATCAAAGCTGGTTACCACTCTTTGGTAATCTGAGAGACTTGATCATGCATGAGTCTCATAAATAAAAATATTCCATTCACCCGAGTTCTGACAAAAGGTATTAGGATCTAAAAGAAACTCTATTGGTGGCCTAACATGAAGGCAATCATCACAGAATATGTTGGCAAATGTTTGACATGTTCTAGAGTTAAGGCAGAATGTCAGAAGCCATCCGTCTTACTGGTACAACCAGAGATTCCTATGTGGAAATGGGAAAGAATAACAATAGACTTCGTTACAAAACATCCCAAAACATCAATTAACGAATAATGACACCAATTGGGTCATTGATCGATGCACCTTACATAATCCGCACATTTCATACTACCCGAGAAACATATAGTATGAATACCCTTTACTGGTTAATTACATCAAAGAAAATAGTCTAACGGCGATGGTGTGTCCAATATCCATCATCTCGGATCTCATGACGTCATTTTCACATCCTGATTATGGCAATACTACGAAGTGCATTGGGTACTCGATTAGACTTGAGTACGACACATATCATCCCGAGAAACCGATAGGACAAAAGTGAAAGAATGATAGTGTCGATAGTATATTTATATATATATATATTATATATTTTTAATTTAGGTTAAATTAGTAATAAACCAATTCACAAATAAAATATAATTCCGGAAGTATCGACTTCGAAAGTAACCCCTTCTAGTCGTTTCTCGGGTCGTTTATGTTCCTGCGAGGCGTGAATTGAACTTTTTGTTGAAGTTTGTGATCGGGATTTTGAATAGTTCAAAGATTTTTGATTTGTTTTTCTAATTCTACCAACAAAATTTAAAAGCATATAAAGTAAATTAAACAATTAAGGCAATTATGGATCTAAATTAAAAATTTTAACGGAATAAACATAAAAAAGCGACAAATTAAGCAACCCTATATCAAATTTTGCATTATTTAAAAAATAATGGGCAACATAAAAATGGCAATTTACAACTACTAATACTAAAATTAATGAGGCTAAGTGAGAGAAAGATACCAATATGATGGAGAGTCAAAAATGACGTGATGGTATGTGCAACCGTCCATAGCCACGAACCAAATCAAACCGATAAACCAAAATTGAACTGAAACCGATCCAAATCTAATATCATTGATTAAATAACCGAACGGGTGGAACCAGGGAACCAAATATAATCCCTAAATAATAATAAACACGGCTGAAACAAAATTTTACCAATTGAACCACATAAATAATCATGTGTCAATTCCATTCAGTAGCTTGCGATGTACCATGAGTAACAAACAAAAGAATTGCTTGTAAACATAACCATTTATGTTAAAACATTAATTTTTAAGTCAATCTTAATCAATTAAACCATCAATATTATTTCCTCCAATCATAAACTAATAACCACATGTATGAATCATATATAATATTAAGTGTCCCATAATTTATTTTGGGGACCAATCAAAATCATTCATATTATTTAATAAGAATGTATAGATGACATTCTCTTTTGAGGAATAAAGTCCATTAAGTTGACGGCTACAAATGACCAAAAGAAAATAAAGATGCAGACGGATTCAAGCTCACGGCAGGGGACAGGCTTTCAAATGGACGTATTAATGCAAAAACAAAACGAGGTTACATCTATTTTTTTCATAGCTCTATATACCATGTAGAATCAATAGAGAATCATTTTCAATTTTTTTTAATAAACTTGAGATCACAAGACTTAAAAAGAGTATTTGCTTACATAAAAGCTTAAAGACGGGAAAAGTAGAATAAGAAAAAGCTTTAAAAACTATAAATAATTTAAAACAGAGCTACACTACTCCTAAAACTAGATTTTTTATAAAACCCTTCTGTGTGAATCGTCTCCTTTTTATACGGCGAATGATGTTGTTGAGCTTCTTGTGAGGGTATGACAGACAAGGCATTGTATGCTGTCCAAAATATTTTTGGAATTGGCTCAATCACCATTAAAGCCGCCATTATGCTTTTGAAATTCTCATTAAATTTGATTATGAACATTAATTGCTTTGGACCTTGACCTTTTCAATTGCGCCATTTTATATTTTCAATATGAAGTTGAAGCCGAGTAGTGTAACGGACGTTAGTGTAGGGACTAACAATGTCATGGCTTGAGGACTAACGATGTGATATGTTTCTGGTGTGGAGACTAACAGTCGTTAAGTCCTTTATTTGGGCTTCTTTCTTAGGCCGATTCTTTTTATTATTATTTGGGACGGTTGCAAAATGTACACTCGGGTTTTGGCTTTTCTTTAAATTATAGTGCTCGGTTTTGTCTGATTTTTGCCTTGTTTTTGTCTTTTTGTTGATATCCGATACCTGCACAGTACACAACACAAAACAAGCATATATTTGGCATTTTATGTCCGTTTTTGGTCATTTAAGCTCGTTTTATTTAGAAAAAGGTATGTGTATTTAAGCACATACCAAATCCCCTCATACTAAAATATTGTTGTGTCCTCACGCAATGAAATAAATCCATGTTTAGGAAAAACTCATACATTTCAACACCCTTAAATTAAATTACCTTGAAAAAGTAGCAAAAGTGTAAAATTAAAAGGGGATTAGAATTACTAGTTTTTAAAACATTCCCCGTTTTTACAATTTTCTTACTTGCATACATATTTTTCTTTTTTTTTCATTATATACAACATGCTTGAATTTCATTATTAATCATAAAATTTAGGATCACTGAATAAGAAAAACCTCAATCCTAAGGTGCCCTAGAAGGATAAATTCATCGTCCTTGATTTTTCACTTATTCCCAAACTAAGCTTAAAAACAAAATCATTGTTAATTACAAGTTGAGATGCTAACGCTACTCATAATTGCAATTTGTGTAACACTTCTTCTCCCGACAGATATAATATATTAAGGTGTGTGTGCTCAATTTGAATTTCGACCATCCAACCCTCGTTTTTAGATAGTTATAACCTTTCCAAGTTTCACGTTCCACTTTTAGTTATATGAATTCAAAGGTGAGATTGTCCCATGTAGCAACATTTCTTCTCGATACATCCCAACCTCGTCGGCTAATGACCTGGCTTTTGACACCCCTCAAAGAATAATTTGTCGAGACTCTCTGACTTTTAAACCCTTTACTAAAAAAAATTCGTAAAACTTAGTAAGTTTATAACAAAAAGCAAGCTAATTCCTCCAAAATTAAGACATTGTAGGTAAGTTAATTCATTTAGAGTGACTTTCTTCTCGGAAAAATCACCAAACCTCATCGGTCAAGTGCCTGGCTTTTTTGAGACACCCCACATAGATTTCTGATTCAGATATTAACAAACGTCCAGTTTCAAAATTTTGTAGGGATTAACAAGTTTAAGTTCAAAAGAATGTTTAAATTTTAGAAAAAGTCATTTTCCCTAAATTTTATTAAGCAACATATACTAGCAACATTATTATATTTTTCACATCATTTTCGTTTTTTCCATTTTTTTCATTTTTTTTTTGAGAATAATTTCATATCTACACAGTATACCGAGAAAATTTCTTTTTAGAAAATAAAAACATAATTTGATCAAAAAATCTTATTTATCTATTCATCGATAAAGCTTTTTACTCTATAAATGTTGATCTTGCGGACTTTTAAGAGTGATAAACTCTAACTTGTTTTCAAAAGAGCAAGTTTAATTAGTTTCATTTAGAACCTACTGGGAGGGAAAAAGCCAACAAATTCACCTTGAGCTTTTAAGATTTCCAATACATCCTTGCTTTGCATTCCAATTATATTTTACATCTATCTTTGTTCGTTTCTTCGCAAATTTAAAATCTTTAATTAAAGCATCCGCGATATGCTGTGTAGCCGCTTGTAAGTTATAAATCGTAAGCAGTTCGCATGCACGAGCTTTGTTACTCTTGTGTCGTGCCTTAATTATGGAAACTTGCAAAATCTTGACCTTTTTAGCTAGAATTCGCATTTTAAAGATTTCGTGATATAAAAAGATAGCAAATGCTTATACATTATAAAGGTTAAGGGAGTAAGTTAGAGTCAAAATGCTCGGTCAAGTCAATAATTATTCCCTTTATTCTCACCACGGAAAGTTCACATTATGTGTTAAACACTTATTTTTTTTTTGCACATTTTTTTTAAATTTTGGCCTAAAAATATTTTTTTTTTATTTTCTTGGTTAAAATGGAGGTTACGTGAGAAAGACATTGAAAAATGAAGTGGGATCAAAATCGATAGATTTCTCCCTCATACTAGAACGATACATTATCCTCAATGTGTGGGGGTTGTCAACCCCCTCATACTAATTCCAAAGTATATTCCTAATACAAAAGGGAATCTCACGTAAATCTAAAGCCGTTTATTAATTATGATAAAGATTAAATGTTGGTCAATAAGATCAAGGATATAGGATTCCCAAAATAAGCATGCAAAGGGATGAAGACGACAGTGAGCGTTGGACAAAACCACGAGCACGAGAGTCTTCATAGTCTGGGTAATCCTGACAAATCATCACAAACAACAAAAATACAAGATTGAAATAGGCGAGCCTCCTCATGTCACACTAATTAGAAAATAGAAAGAAAACATAAACACGGGTTGCCTCCCGAGAAGCGCTTTGTTTTTGTTAACCGATTCGTGAGCCTAACTCGATCCCCTATACTTGATTTGGTCAAGGAGGATCGAAATGGAGATACGGGACATCCCAGATAGGAATGTCCCCTTCATAAATCATCATCGGGCTTTCATTAAGGAAATTATGAATGTTCTTAAATATTTAAGGCCCGATGAATCAAAGATCAAGAAGTTTTCTCCTCTTTTTGTAATAAGAATTCATGGGATGAAACTCTTTCCTCATTTTCGATGGAAAATGGAAGCAATAGTTTTTTTGAGTACTGAGAAAGAGGATCATGATTGAATGAGATAGAAAATTTATTCAGTGATAGAATCTCTTGGATTGGACATTCATCATATTACTGGATCGGATAGTTTGTTTCTATTCTAGAGGAAAAAAACTACAAGATCGGATCGCTAAAAATCAGTAGAAAGAGTAAAGTCCAGATCCTAACAAAGGTAGATTCGTGGGAAGGGTGGTTAAAACATTAGGCATATGAACTCTGGGTTCTCCAAAAATATCTTCCACAACAACTCTAGTCAACTTGCCCGGATCGGGTTCAATATCAAAGTAGAAATAATCATACTCCGGTGGAGACATGATGTGAGCAAGTTCATCGTCGAACTTTTCAATACATAATACACTCTCATCGGTATAAGCTGAGCGATTAGTGTTCAGAAAGATCAAAGTGAAACGTAGCATACTTAGGAAGAGAAATATACAGCCAATGAGTAGTGGATAACTGCAAAAAAATTGCCACTATTCTTCTCTTCTGTAGGATCGTCATGGAAGTGAACTTTTCATAAATTGGAAGAGAATAATCAAAGTGAGTAGTGGTACTGCCACTATTCTTCTCTTCAATATCAAAACTAAAAGTCTCAAGCTCAGGTAAAGAATCATCAAGATAAGAGAGAATTGTATTGGTCTCTTCCAAATGAAAGTCACTACCCTCAACGGGGATAGGAAATGCGGAGAAAAATTTAATTATATCTTCAGAATTTAGTTCTTCCGGAGGGCGAGGGGATGAGTTATCATATGATAATTTCTCAACAAGACGAATATCTCCCTCTAGATCAAAATCGACTTTATCAATTCCCGATGGAATTGGATTGATAAGAGCGAGTTCACCGGCGCGAAAAAAAAAAATACAAACAAAAAAAACTCTGGGTATGGGGATCCAATCTGAGAGGAATAAATCGATGATATGATAGGTCAATGTGATAGTTAGTGCTATCAATATCTTCTAACACCTCATCATAAATTGAATTCACGTCACTAGAAATGGATTCTTCATCAAATTCAAAAGGAGAGTTTGAGAAAACGTCTTCCTCAAGAAATGACTCGTTATCACTAGAATTTTCACTAGAGGTAGAATCATCATAAGAATCAAAGAGAAGATTAGAGAAAATCACACAATTATCTTCAAAAACGTCGAGAAGAGAATCGTTAAAAATTGGCAAAAAATCACACTCACTTTCATTATCGGAAGTAACATTGGACTCACTTGGGATATGGAAAAGGTTCTCAACACTAGACTCATTTTCTTCGTCCGATTCCTTTTCAGGAATAGTGTCAATATCCTCATCCTCCATTATGAGAGAGTCCTTAGGCTCTTCAATCGGGGAAGAAGTCGTGATTGCATCAGGCGAAGGAGTTTCAAACATATCTGTATTCATAGAAAGTATACTCTCCTCATCGTAATTGTCATCGTCATTGTCATCATCCTGGTAAATGATGCTTTGTAGGAGATCGGGATTTTGATATAAAGAGTTAATTGTAGTTGCTTGCTCTTCTGCTAGCAATTCTGCAATACTCTTTTCTTCTTGTTTTTTCTGAACTTGCTTATTTGTCCCCTTTTCTTCTGCTTGCTTTGGTAGAATTTCATCAAGAAGCTGCAAATCTTGGATAAGTTAAAGTAGCAATTCTTGAATAATCTCAGGTTGATTTTGCTCTTCTTCAAAAGCTTGCTTAACTTTAAGAAACATCTCCTCAGCTAGCAATAAAGCCATAGACTTTTCTCTAGGAGGTATATGATCATACTTCTTTAAAAAAGCTTGTATGGCTTCCATGAGAGTTTCTCGAGCTTGCAACATTTCCTCACTCGTTTCTTGAGGGGGTTGATGAACGACGGAATACTGCGGGGGTTGGAATTGGTCAAGACCTAAAGAATTGTAGAGATTTTGATTCATCGGTTGACACTGAAAAGTAGCATGAGGACCCCCGCAATTTTCACAACAAAGATATTGTTGTGGAAAACTCGGTGAAGTTTGGGGAAAATTATCAAGGTTTTGATTGAAACACGGGTCCTGATTGTAATCAAACGGAACTTGTGATGAACAATCGTAACCATAATGAGCGTCGTTCCCACATAACTCACGAGTAGAACATAGACATCCATATTCATCACTCAGACTTCCACAGAAGACACAGATGAATTGGACGGATGATTCCATGAGAATTAAACAGTTGGGAGATAAAGAAGAATATTTTTGATTTTTTTTATTATTAAAAACAAACACAATATTTTTGGTAACCAGAAGTCAAATTGCACATGGTAGCTCTTTAGAAAAACGCACAAAGAAGCGGAGGAGCGGGTAAGCGCGAAGCGTTTTAAAAACCTTCTCCTTTCGGGTCGAAGTTCGTAGGATCAACCCTCCTTATACCTCTCTTATAGTTTGTAAATCTAAAGGTGAGCCGATTTAACAATTGACATCCCGGTTTCTTTTGTTGTTTTTTTAATTTTTTAGATTTTTGATTACTTTATAATATTTTTGTATTTTTTTATATATACAAAAATATTCACAAAAACAAGAATAACCTCAGAGGAAGGATCTTCAAAAAACAATCTTCAAACGATAACTTGAAATTCGTAACACAGCCTTCCCGGCAACGGCGCCAAAAATTGATCGTCGTCAATATATAATATATATAATTTAGGTAAATTAGTAATAAACCAATTCACAAATAAAATATAATTCCGGAAGTATCGACTTCGAAAGTAACCCCTTCTAGTCGTTTCCCGGGTCGTTTATGTTCATGCGAGGCGTGAATTGAACTTTTTGTTGAAGTTTGAGATCGGGATTTTGAATAGTTTAAAGATTTTTTGTTTGTTTTTCTAATTCTATCAACAAAATTTAAAAGCATATAAAGTAAATTAAACAATTAAAGCAATTATGATTCTAAATTAAAAAATGTTAACGGAATAAAAATGAAAAAAAGGGACAAATTAAGCAACTAAATCAAATTTGCATATTTAAAAATATGCAAAATAAAACATGGGCGCAATTACAAACTATCATTAAAAATAAGAGGCCCTAAGAGAAGAGAGATACTAAATATGATGGAGAGTACAAAAATGACGAGATGAAATGAGACCGGCTCCATAAGCCACGAACCAAATCAAACCGATAAACCAAAATTGAACCGAAACCAATCCAAATCTAATACCATTGATTAAATAACCGAACGAGCGGAACCAGGGAACCAAAATATAATCAACCAATAATAATTTTAAAAAAAAAAAAAAAAAAATAAAAAAAAAAAAAAAAAAACACAGCTTGTGAAACAAAATTTACCAATTGAAACCGCTATAATTAATCATTGTCAATTCCATTCAGTAGCTTGCGATGTACCATGAGTAACAAACAAAAGAATTGCTTGTAAACATGACCATTATATGTTAAACCATTAATTTTTAATTCAATCTTAATCAACAAACCATCAATCTTATTACCATCCAATCAATAAACTAAAACCACATGTACTGAATTCATATATATACTAATCGTAGGTTACCTTTAAAATAATGGTGACAAACACGGAATTCCTTATTTTATAAATAGTCAAACACACATGGACTAGATTAGACTTTTTAGTAGTTTAGGTGTGTTTGGACTATAAATACCCCTTCCATATTCAAGGAGTGGTGAGCCTCACTTTTGTAAAGGAGTGTGTGTGTGTAATGTGGTGTGTTCTCTCTCTAAATGCAAACTCTTAACATTCTTATACCTTTCCTTAATAAATGGATATTCATTCTATTTCACTTGCCCGACCTACGGATCGTTTTTTGTTAGGAAAATCTTGTTATTACATCGTCCCATAAATATTTTTGGATACAATGATAAATATCAATTCACTAATTATTAATAAGAATGTATAGATTGACATTCTCTTTTGAGGAAAAAAGTCCACTTACGTTGACGGGCTTACAAATGGACCAAGAAAATAAAGCTTCGGACGGATTCAAGATCACGGCAGACAGGTCAAACGAACGTTATAATGCAAAAACGAAACAAGCTTACCTCTTTTTTTTCATAGCTCTAATACCATGTAGAAATCAATAGAGAATCATTTTAACTTTTTATTAATAAACTTAAGATCACAAGACTTGAAAAGAGTATTTGCTTACATAAAAGCTTAAAGGCAAGAAAAGTAGAATAAGAAAAAGCTTTAAAAAACTGTAAATAATTTAAAACAGAGCTACACTACTCCTAAAACTAGATACATCTTCTGTGTGAAATCGTCTCCCTTTTTATAGAGAAATGTGTGAGCTTCTTGTGGGGTAAGACAGACAAGGCATTGAATGCTTTCTAAAATTGTTTATGGAAATGGCCAATCACCATTAAAACCGCAATTATTGCTTTGACATTTTTCATTTAATTTGATTATGCACATTAATTGCTTTGACCTTGATCATTCAATGCGCCATTTTTATATTTTCAAATGAAGATGAAGTGGGTAACGGGCGTTAGTGTAAGGACTAACGATGTGATATATTTCTGGTGTGAAAACTAACAGTTGTTAAGTCCTTTATTTGGGCTTCTTTTCTTTGGCGTTCTTTTTATTATTATTTGGGACCAGGTTCTGCAATTATGTCTCGGCTCTGGCTTTTCTTTACAATCTTGTGCTCGGCTTTGTCTGGTTTTTGCTTTGTTTTTGTCTTTTTGTTGATATCCGATACCTGCACAGTATACAACGCAAAACAAGCATATATTTGGCATTTTATATATGTTTTTGGTTATTTAAGCTTGTTTTATTTAGAAAAAGGTATGTGTATTTAAGCACATACAAAAAACCCTCATACACTCCGAGGACTTGCTCTACGAGCATGCGTGTCATTAGACTTTGGAAAAGGATGGGAAAGATACTTACCATTGGTGGAATTCTCTTACAATAACAGTTACCATGCCAGTATTAAGGCAACACCGTTTGAAGTATTTTATGGTCGAAAGTGCAGATCACCTGTTTGCTGGGCCGAAGTTGGAGATGTTCAACTCACAGGACCAGAAATAATTCATGAAACCACTGAAAAGATATTACAAATTCGACAACGCTTGCAAGCTGCAAGAGATCAGCAAAGAAGTTATGCCAATGTTAGGCGAATGCCTTTAGAATTCCAAGTTGGAGATCGTGTTATGTTGAAAGTGTCACCTCGAAAAGGTATCATTCGTTTTGGAAAGCAAGGAAAGCTTAATCCCCAAATATTGGACCATTTAAGATTTTAAAGAGTCGGTCCTGTGGCATCAAACTAGAACTTCATAAAACGAGCTCAGGAATGTCCACAATACTTTCCACGTTTCTAATCTAAAGAAATGCTTATCTGACGAATCCCTTGTCATTCCAATAAAAGAGCTTCGACTTAATGACAAACTCAACTTTGTGAAAGAACCAGTGGAAGTTATGGATCGAGAAATCAAGCAACAAAGACAAAGTCGTATTCATATAATCAAAGTGCGATGGAACTCTAAATGAGGACCAGAATTTACATGGGAACGCGAAGACGAAATTCGTGCCAAATATCCTCATCTATTTTCCAACATCTCTTCAAAGTCCAATCAAATCTCAGGACGAGATTTCTGTAAGGACGGGGGACTATAACAACTCGCAAATTTTCATCAATGTAATTATCCATCTATTAAATTAGATGCAATGTAATATCCATCTATTAAATTAGATGCAATGTAACATCTTTATATACCACCTTTATACAGGGAAATTTTTTACTTTATTCATTAATGCAAGTAAACTTGAATATCTAAAGGTAATCGAGCTCACACAACCTACCTATGCCTTCAATATCTATGTTTATATCATTGTAAACATTAATAATGTGGCAGTCTTATAAATCTTAATATCTTTTTACAAGTATAATTATCCAATTAACGTACTTTTCTAAAACGTTATTCTCAAAACAAGCATTAAACGTTACGTTATTTCAAGACCATAATATAATGTAATGTATACAATATAAATAATGGTACAAGCCTTTAAGATCAAATACACAATATTAGATTATATTTTACCCTCCAGATAAAATGTACAAGTCATTAAAAGCTCAAGGTACAAGTTATTAAGCACACATTCAAATAAAGCTCATTTTTACCAACGTTTTCTCATTCTAGTTTCTTTACCTCCACTTTAAACGTAGGTACAAGCAATTAATAACACAACCTCTAAACCTTAAACCTAAACCCTAATTCATCCTAAACCCTAATCTAAAACCCTAAACCTTAATTTTACTTTCAACCAAAAACTAAGCCCTAAAACCTAATCCTAAGCCCTAAACACTAATCCTAAACAATAAACCATAATCCTAACACTAATCCTAAACCTTAACCTATCCTAAACCCTAACCCTAACTCAAAAATAAAACCCTAAAACCCTAATTGAACCCTAATCCAACCCGATACACCTTTAGCTCCATTTTTACCCATTTTTAACTTCAAGCAACCAAGCACAAGCACCTACATGACTCATCCTTATGTCTCCAAGTGATTACATAGCTACCTCAATACTTTTACTGGTCACCAAGAGGCCTCATCACCTCCTTGTTTCTTATAGTTAGCTGTGACTATGCAACCTTCCCAAAACCCTTCCACCTTGCAATCCTACCTTTCCTAGCTTGTGATACTCACCCTTATAGCTGCCATGAATCAGCTCTACTAGTCCTGACATAAGCAAACCCATAACTTGCTCACCAAGGGTCATTCGACCCTATAAAAGGGGAGCACTTATCCATTCAAAGTCACAACTTCAATCTTCTATTCTCCTTTCAAATGAAGTTTTCTAAGAGCCAAAAAAAGAAGAGGAGAAGCCATAAGAGCATAAGTAAGCATAACGAAACACGAAAACAAAGCCATTCAAGTGTTACTAGGGCGTACGAGTGCCTTATAAAAACCCCCCACCCATTCGACCCATTTCTAAACCCATAAGCTCAAATTCTCATTTAATAAGCTATTATTCTGTTTTATAACTCTTATAAGGCTTATTAGATCATGTATGAACTCTTGTTAAAATATTTGAGCTTAAAAACCATGCATTTTTATTTAAAAACCCTAAAACGACCCGTTTTAATTTTTAGCTAAACGAATCCTTAATCTAAACTTTTGTTACGTTAAACATTCTTATTTAGCTTTATTACTATAAGGCTATAGTTGCATAATCTCTTTTGGAATCTTAAAATAAGCTTGCATGTAATTTCTGAGATAGTTTTGCAAATATTTTCATGCTAAAGGGTATATATTTTAAATTTCTGAAATTATGAATTAGAGGGGCTGAAAATGTCATTTTATTAAACTTATAACTCCAAGGGTGGTTCTTGCCAAGTTTTAAAATTAAGGGATTTAAATTATATACTTTATATATATAAGGTTAATTATGTAATTAATTATAAGCCAAGGGTCATTATTGCCAATTAGATATTCTTAAAAATATAAAATATTATATTTTTATATAAATTATAAAAATATAAATAAATATTATAAAACCCGATTTTATTAAACCTCGACACATTTATCGTTATTAATCATCGATCGACGCTTTATAAATCAATTACGTTAAATAATTAACGTAATTTATCATCGACTAACTTTTGAAGAAACTCAAAACTTTAATATATCACATTACTAGGGAGCTTCATGTGAGGAGTTCCATTTGGGTATACGTTTTGACGAGTTTACTGGATTTACGATTTAAAGTGTCCTGGCTCCTCAAACGTTTACTACATGACCTCTTGATATGAGACGTTTGGGCGCCGAAAACGTGATTTTGATTTTTGATTGTGTGGATTTCGGTATTTCCATGATGTTTCAATAAAATGATAATTACTTTAAGGCTTTATGACATAAAACATATCCAATCAAACTAAGACTTGACATATTACCCAGGTTGTGTGACGAAGCCGTTACTTCCATTTCATATACTTTTGCCAATCATCGGATTTCCTGTACTGGTTAAGGTGCAGTTCATAGCCTCGCATTCAATCTTTTAAATGTTTTCATAAAACACGAGGGGGAGATACTTTGTATAAACATAAATGCAAGTATTTTTCTGTAAGTTATCCTGATTCATTATTGCCTAAGTCCCTACTTTTGCCATTAAGTCCCCACTATCATGAACCATTAATTACTCATCGAGGTAAGCGCGAATGCTGTGAATAGATCTATTCGGGACTGGACTCCCCGTTGGTGTACAAATACTATCGGTAACCAATGACATACATTTGAATAACTTTACGGGTGTTTTGGCAAAGATAATCGTTGGGGCAATTATTTATGATTATTTAACCGAAGGCTTTGGTGTCATGAGCTTAGGGCAATAATACTATTTTTCATGATAATTGTATGTGTTGCAGTTATTACAAACTGTGGGTGTATAACAACGTAACCCACTATTGAGCTTGTATTCAAACTACTTTACTTAAACCTATGAATTTCACTCAACCATTGTTGTTGGACTTTGTTGCATGTTTATCTCAGGGTAATTGAGCAACTTTGGCACGAAGTGGCACGGGACTTGAAGATGGCTAAACTTGTTATCATTCAAACTTTATGTTTATGTAGATTTATTTTAGGACCTCACTTTTTGTAAAAATGATTGAATAAATGATAGTAAACTAATTTTCCAAAAACGTCTCTTTATGATTCGTTTTTCTATGATTATGACTGTTGTACTATGAAATAATATCCCAGATTAGCTTCCGCTGCTATATTTGACTAGATGGGGGTGTTAAAGTATCCCTCAAACTAACCTCCACAATTATACACGCATCATAACGGGGTTTTTTCTTCGTTTGTTGAGAGGAAGAATCAGACTTTACTTGATATGGTCAATCCATATGAATCTGACAACTATGCACAAAATCCATTTGGGTAAAATAATGTAATTATGCTCTCGAGACTGCAGCTCGCATTCTCAATATGGTTCTAACCAAGAAGGTTGATAGGATGCCTTATGAAATATGATACGGGAAAGCTCTCAAGTTGTCCTACTTAAGGGTTTGGGGTTGTGAGACACTCATGAAATGAGACACGCCTAACAAACTTGATTCCAGATCCATTAAGTGTATCTTTGTAGGTTATCCTAAGGAAACGATGGGTTACTACTTTTACTATCCACCCGAGAACAAGATTTTTGTTTCTCGAAACATTGAGTTCTTTGAAAATAGTTTCATAATACAAGAAGTGAGTGGGAGTCACGGACTTTTAGAAATGAGTGGGAGTGATAAAGGGCTTGAAATAATTCAAGAGGAAGATACACAACCTTTTGAAAATACTAGCAAAGAACATAATGAGGTCATACTTATCGAGGTCGAGCCCCAAAATGTTGGAGTTCCTATTTGTAGATCCGCAAGGATACCTCAAACACAAAATATATATGGATACTATGTTGATGTTGAGGAGTATGAATTAGGGGATCTTGATGAACCTCTTAACTATGAAGTTGCATTAGCAGATCCTGAATCTGACAAATGGCTTGAAGTTATGAATACGGAAATGCAATCCATGAAAGATAATCAAGTCTGGATTATAGTTGAGCTTCCTCCTAATGGTCGAACTATTGGGAGTAAATGGCTTTTCAAGAAAAAGACTGGCATGGATGGCAATGTATACACCTTTAAAGCTCGTCTGGTAGAAAAAGGCTATACCTAAACCTACAAAGTAGATTATGGGTAAACCTTCTATCCTGTTGCAGACATTAGAGCTATAAGGATTTTTAGCCATAGCTGTGTTCTATGACTATGAGATTTGGCAAATGGATGTTAAGACAGCTTTCTAAATGGTCACCTAAGCGAGGACGTGTATAAGGTGCAACCAAAAGGGTTTGTGGATCCAAAACATTTCAACAAAGTATGCAAACTTCAACGTTCCATTTATGGATTAAAGCAAACATCTAGAAGTTGGAATAAAAGGTTTGATGAAAAAATCAAGAAGATTGGTTTGACTCAAAATCCTAATGAGCCATGTGTATATCTCATAGCTAGTGAGAGTAATGTTGCATTCCTGGTCTTGTATGTCGATGACATATTACTCATGGGAAATAGCGTTACAATGCTGAAAGAAGTAAAATCTTGGCTTTGTAAGTACTAAATACTTATTTAGTAACTTTTAAATAAGCACGAGTTTATATTTTGTCATCATCAAAAAGGGGGAGATTGTTAATACAAATATTCGCGCAAAAACGATATTTATATTTAATGATCTTCATGTTTTGATAATAACAAATATAATGTCATACTACGTAAAAGTTTACGTAAACAAGTTATTTAGTCGAAAGTTTACTTGACGACGACAAATCACTTAAGGTATGAATATGACATTATTAAACATAGTTAATGATCAAAGAAAAATATTATCATTTGCATAAACCTTTTCTAATCAAATGATTTAAGTTAACACATGATTAATTATAAGCTAGTTATATTAATCATGTAAGACAAAATAAGATTAACCATAAGTGAAAACAATCTTTCCAAATCTTCTCAAATCTAGAAGATCTTTCCTTATTGGTGATAAGAAATATTTTGTTCTAGAAGAATCTAATAAACTAGTTTTATTAAGTACAAAACAATATTTTATATAGATTTGGGGTTAATCATAAAATGACAAATGTTGTCCTAGTAACCCCAATGGATCCAGCAAATACACTAGACGGATCCAGCTACAGTGGATCCGTGGGTCGCATCCTACAGCTGTATGGGACAGCATTTGAAATTCAAAAGTGTTGCCTATAAATAGCAACCTTAAGCTTTTATTTTAAACAACTCTTGACAAATATTTTTACACATATCTTTTATCTTTTGTATATTCTTTGATCATTATACTTGTTACATAATCCATTACAAGTGATCAACTCATTCCACTCTTTAGTGAAGAACACTTACGAAGACGTCAAGCTTCAAGTGTTAATAGTTTAGTTGTGTCATCACGTTTGTGATAATCATTCATCTTGTATATCTTGTGTTGTGTGTTGTGTATATCATATGTGTATGATAGGTTAGTATTTAGGCCACAAAATACATAGTGTGTTAGATTGGTTCTATCTCAAAGTAGAACTCGGTATTTAGCTTTGTACCAAAAAAAGTGTAAGCGACGTGTACGGTTTTCTCCCCCTAAAGGGAGCTTGTTGACATAGTGAAGATAACTCTCAACAGTTGGGTACTAGGGGATGGAGGTAGTCGAAGAGGAGCTTCAAAAGCCGAAACACTATAAATCTATTGTGTCGATCGTTTGATCTTTCTTATCTTTAACATGTCTTCATAAAATACCTTTTCGTAGATTACTTAATTACTAATTGCAGCATCGCTATCATATACACTTGTGTATATCTCTTGAGTTCACATAAGTTGACAATCTAAGTTTTAATTTAAAAACGGTAAAAACTATTCAACCCCCCCTTCTAGTTTCCACAATTGGTATCAGAAGCCAAGGTCACCCAAGAACTTAACTCTATATGCATATTGTACATTAAAGCTTGAATCGATCTATAGATTCAGATAAATATCTAGAAGGGCAATATATGCAAAGACCACCACTTTTTGAAAGTGATTATTTTATATATTATAAAAATAGATTTGAAACTTATGTGAAAACAAAAGATTTAGATCTTTGGCATATTATCTTGCCTGGTGATTTTCCACCGGTTGCCAAAAATGAAGTTACCCAAGTTTTAGAGGTTGTTCCTTTGAAGAAAACAAATCCTGACAATCTTAAAAAAGTAAACTTGCTAAAAATAATGAAGCTAAAATGGTTCTTTAATAATGCTGTTACCTAAAAAGGAATCGAAAGAATTTTTATATGTTAAAAAAGGCTAAATATATTTGGCAATCGTTGTTAATCACATATCAAGGTAATAGCTAAGTAAATGATAATAAAATTGATCTTCTTGTTCAACAATATGAACAATTTACTATCCTTGAAGAAGAATCTATTGATAGCGGTTTTGCTAGATTTAACACTATTATTACTAGTCTTAAAGCTCTTGATGAAGGTTTCTCTAGCAAGAACTATGTTAGGAAGTTTCTTAGGGCTCTACATCTAATGAGAGCAAAGATCATGCGATTGAAGAATGCGAAAGATTTGACAACACTAGCTCTAACGAGCTCATAGGCAATCTTAAAGTAAATAAATTGTCATGGAAAAAGATTCCGAAATCTATAGAGGCAAAAAGGAAAGATTAAGTCCATTGCCTTGAAAGCTAAGAAAGAGTCTAGTGATGATGAAACTTTGACATCCAGAAGCGATGACGAAGAATATGTTATGGCCATAAGGAACTTACAAAATTCTTTAGAAAAAAGGGTAAATTTGTTTATGCAACCAAGAATAAGAAAAGAATGATTCCGACAACAGGGATGATATGAAAGGAAAGCTTGTCCGGAAATGATTTAGATGCGGAGATCCACTCATCCTCATTGGCGATTGTCCAAAACCACCTCGCAACAAAGATCAAAAGGCCTTCATTGGAGGTTCTTGGAGCGATAGCGAAAATGACGCCGAAGATAAAACTAACGATGAAACTTGTCTCATGGCTCAATCGTCAAATGAGGTAACTCTTAACTCTTCTTATTATAGTGATAACGCATCTTCTCGTTAAAATAATACTTTCAAATAGAACAGATAACTTATGTGAAATTAGCTTAAAAATTAATATCACAAAATTAAAATTTTGAAAACTAAAAGAGACTTTAGAAAAAGTTAATTTTAGAATTGAACACGAAAATTAAGAAACTTAGAGACGTAAAGAAATTGATATTACGTATAAGTTATGTCATGAAACTTAAACTTGAAAAATGATAAGACTTTAGGAAACTCAAGTTAAGTTTGTAAAATTTGATAAAAGTGCAAATTCACTAAGAGAAATGTTAAATAATCAAAAGTCCACTAGTGTAAAATTGGTCTAAGGATTTGATATTAGTAATGCGTCAACAAGCAGAACCAACCTCGAGGTGCTCAAAGAAATTTGCTGAATCTCTTATGACACTAATCAGAGATTAAGAAATCAAAGACCTATCAAGCTGCTACTTAAATCACTGGTTCCCTGTTTATTCATCAGAGCTCTTTATTAAGATCAGGAGGATCATGGGGGGCAGGATGTAATTGATCTTACTCCAAAATAATGCTGAGGAAGTAAAAAAAGGAGAGATGATGTTCTAATCTCCCTTTTGGCCTATAGGTCTAGTTCCTGATGGTGATCTGGCCTCCATTATAGGTTTTAAGACATAAGACTCTACTGATCATGTCTCTAAGGAAGGTACTGAAACCTTACATGCTTCTGCTGATAAGCCAACTCAGTCATACCCCTTTGGTCATCTTCATAAAGAGCTGTGCTTACTCCAAAACACGGTTAATCAGCTAGGGTTCAACAATAGGGGGGGGGGGGGGGGGATTAGCAAGTAGTATGATTTCCATTCAGGCCACTGTACCCGTAATTGTTACTAACACTCTCAAAGAACAGCTGCCTGGTCTACTCTCAGATGCTCTGGAAGATACACTTCCTTAGTTGATTAAGGACTCTATTAAAAGTTCTATTTTGGAATCCATTGTAGAAGAGTTACCTCAGGTTGAGGCACAGGTTTAGAAGAACTTACAAGATCAGTTACCTAACATTATTCTGAAACCAATGTACAAAGAGTTTAATGCCTTCAACAAACTGGAGATCCAATAGATTTGTGTACTTAAGAAGGAGCTAGAAAAATCCTTCACAACAAAAGAGGAAATCCATCTGACATTAGGTCCGAAAAGGGTAATGAAAGAATCAAGACAAGCTCTCTTTTATACATTCCACTATGAACTCAAACTCGAACTCCTAGCATTTTTAGGATCGTCAGATCATGTTTTAAGGACAAGGTTCCCTCTCAAAGCAGCATAAAGTCTTTGAAAAGGCTAATGCTGAGGAGGGAGAAGTGAGAAAAAATCCCTGAAATCAACCTACTGAAGAGAAAAAAATGCTCAACACCATAGATTAAACTTAAACTAAGGGGAGAGCAAGCTTAAAACGCAACCACTATTGCTATTATTTAGGGGGGAGAAACCATTAGCTCAGTTTTATACTAATATCAGGACTAGCTCCCCCTGTGAATGAAGAAAATGCTCTGGTTCTTCATTCCTCAGAGGAAAAGAGTTCAGAGGAAGACACTTCAGGCAAGAAAGAAACTGACGATGAACCTCCTGCCAAGAAGCTGAAGTTCTTAATTCCATTACTAACTCCTCTGAAGTCTATCATGCATGGACCTCCTAAATACACTGAATCTATCAAAATGACATTGGATTAATTCACTGAACATCTCTCCAAGACCACATCATCCATCTTCTCTCCTACTCCTCCAAGAGAGCTAACTTCTCCCAGAGATGAATCTAAAGGGAAAGGTACTGCTACTGAAGAGCCACTAAAGGATACCATGCCTTTTATGGAAAAAGGAGGCTCAGTTCCTAAAATGCCAAAGATAAAGTCTTTCACTACCTCAGTAGGACCTCTATCCCAAGAAGAATTCAATGCTCAAATCAAGGAAATGAAGAGGTTGGCTGATCTGAAAGCTGAGAAAAATAAATTATAGCAAGACTGAAAAAGATGTTCAGTCAAGCCACACTGAAGGCTCAGGCACAGAAATGGACTGAACATGAGGCAAAGAAGGTCAAAATGATGGAAGAGTACAACCATCTGATCTTCTTCAGAGCTGATAAACTGCCAATCACAAAGATCAGCTATGTTGTCAATCCAAATAAGGAAACAACTATAAAATCACCAGAGGCGATAATCCGCTTATTCTTACTGTCCATCCTAAGTTCAGGCTAAAGACGTTGGGTTTTAATGAATGGCTGGAAGTTCATGCCCTAACATCCAAAAAATTTGGGAAATCAAACGATATGCCTTTGTAGAGTCTAAAAGAAAAATTCTAATGGTTCATAACCTAGGAAAAGAAGCTAGGACTTCCCCATATATTACACTAAAGCCCCAAACCCTTGGTATCTTTGAATGACAGCCACTGGTATAAAAACTGGTATTCGTCACACATGCTATTTTTTGAACGGCCACACAGTCAGATATTTATGTGACTAAATGTACCAGGATAAAATAAACAACCACACTTGAACTCATTTTGTGTGACCATTTCAGAATTTCATTGTCACACATTTGAATATTTATGGTGACTCCGACATAATTGGTAATTTTTTTGTTGATTATTTAGTCACATATAATATAGGACGTGGATAGATACAAATAAAAGTTTGAAACCTTTAGTCACACTATATATATAATATAATGTATATATATATATATATATATATATATATAATATATATCTATATACGTATGTGACAAATATTCACACAATTGAACAGTGGTGACCAAAATCCATATAAATGGTCACATGAAGAATTGTGTATGTGGCTAAAATTTATATTAGTCAAGTTTGTCACACAATTATTTAAAATGACTGCTATTTTTGCTGAATATTAGCCTCAATAGAATGAAATGTGTGATAACTAAAAAGTAAGTTTGAATCATTAGGCACGATAATACATATAAAGTGACAAATATTGTACACATCACTTGAAACAGTGAGACCAAATGTCATATATAGTCAAAGCACTAAACCATAGACATACATGATTAAAGTGGTAACCAAAATTTGATACATATTGTCATAGTAAGTTAATATTATGTCTAAAAAGTTTAGTGTGTGTTTGCTTAGCCACAACCTAATGTGTATAGTCACTATTTAATTATAGCATGATCATGTGACTATAGGCTTTACAACACACATAATCACAAAATTGTACTACATTAGGTTTTATATATGCCACATTAAAGGGTATTATATGTGAACTAATACATTAAAAATAGTCCACATTTAATATTCATGTGACTATATTATTTATAGCAAAATGTGAAACTCAGTTATCATTAACCTTGATGTAGTCACATTGAGTGTTTTGTGTGACTAAATTCAAGATGTAATATATGGTCACATGAATATTTAATTTAGGGTGTCTAAATCATAGAGTCATATTTTGTCACACATTATTTAAGTGTAGTCACAATTCGATACATATGGTTACACATTTCTGATAACTTATGTAATTTTAAGAGGTTAGATATGGGATTTTATAGTCTATCTAGTTTGAGTCTAATTTGAATATTCACTGCATATTGGAGTTCAGACTATAGTTTGAGTCTAATTTATGTTGAACCTAATCCTAGATCTATTCCTTAGCTTGTAAAGAGTATGTTACCTTGGATAAATCCAAACTAACTGATACATAACAGCACTAACTTATACAAAATAGTACTAACATACTAACAGTACTAACTTACAAAGACAGTATTAATATTTACTCTAACAGCACTAACTACTTGGAGTAAATTCTTCAAAACTTCAGCAGCAGCAAAATCTTCAACTAGCAGCACTAATCTTTAACTGACACAGTAGTAACTCTAAAACCAACAGCGAAACTCCAAAACTAATATGAGCCTTTAAATCCCAACAATCCCCCCAAAACTTGAATTTACCTTGTCAGATCATCAAGTTTCTCTTCATTATTAAACATCTTGATCATTAGAGGATTTATCCAAACACATCTTACATCACATTTTTTTTTTTTTTTTTTATTTTTCATCTATCTGCTTCTAAATAAACATAAGTAAGTCAAAAGCACTTCACTTCAGATTCCAGCTAGTTCAATCTCAAAACAACATCATTCTCAAGAGTTTCTTTTTGTAATGATACTTTTCTTTCTGCTAGCATGTGAAACACAGTACCATCTTCTAGCATCAAAATATGAACTCCACAGTTTTCATACAAATTCTAGCTTTTAAGAATCTAATCTTCTTGATTCTTCCAGAGTTCATCAACTGCATTTGCTTCAAACATAGTCTTTTAAGCACTCCCACAGAATTAATCACATCCCTCGAGAGTTGTTGTTTCAAATCTCTGCATCACTAGACTATGTAACTCAAGAAAGTACATCCTATCAAACTTTGAAACCATTTCCAGTAAAAGCCTTAATATATCTTGAACATCCATCAGCTCTAAAAAAACTCTATAATAGTTTTTATGACGTTACTCATAACTACCATTATTGAATAAAATTCAGACTTCCAGTCAACCAATTTGATACCTCATGTTAATGAACTCTCATAATCAATTCTTCTTCTTCATTAGGAATTCACTCAGAAAAGTTTTTTTTAGTTTTCTTACCACTTAAGATCAGCAACAGTCTTTTGCTTTTCCAAGAGCTCCTCTTCATCCCTAATACTTGTTCTTTCTCTTTATTGGTACTGTCCACATCTTTAATACTACTTCTTTCCTCTTCAGCTTTAGTGTTCAGGTCTTTAATCCTCCTTTCATCTTCTTCAAATCCAATAGGAACAAAAGTATCTACCAACTCCTTTTCCTTATTGTAAAGTATAACAACCCGCAATTTTCATAAATGTTAATATCCATCTATTAAGTTAGATGATGTACAATCTATCAGTTTATATATGTAAACTCACCTTTTTCAGGGAAATTTTTTCCTTTAATTACTTACAAACTTACTTTGCCATATCTCAATATGCAACATTCTTGCATGACTAAGTTAACGGGCTCAGCAACCATCTATGGCAAATCTATCATCATATATGTCAAGCAAATCATCAAAATATATCAAGTCAATATCAAATATCCATTTTTACAAAGTACATTATTACCTATATAGTACCATTTTCAACGTTATATCAAAACGGGCTTTAAACCGTTATCGGAATGCCTTCTAAACCTAATTCCATGAAGAGAATAACAACTAAATGGATGCACAAGCTACTAAAGCATATGTATAAGTAATATAACATCTCATTTGAAATATAAAATCTCTTCAAATCAAAGTACAAGTCTCTAAAAGCTCAATGTACAAGTCATTAAGCATGATCTCTTAAAATAGCCGTTTTACCTTCCATTTTCATTCTAATTTCTTCACCACCACTTGGTACAAGCTACTACACTCATTTATACAATGTATAAACCCTAATATTTTTCTATTCAAAGATTTCATACATCTTTTTATAATCAAAAACCCTAATATCAAAATCCTGAGAACCTTAAAACGAGCTAGTTTCCTGAACCATGACCTCGTTTCCTGTCGTTTTTATCCATTGTAAATCTAAACAAACATACATAAGTTATAATAAACATAGAAAAACAACATTCTCAATCATAATCCATTATCATTTCATCATTCTACTTCAACTATACAAGAAACGAATCCAGAAAACCCTAAATGAGCCCTAGTAAACCCGAAATACAAAACCCTTGCAAAATGACCCATTTTACTATTTTCTGGCACTAAGCACCTCAATGACAAGCACCTTACCTCCCTAGCTGCTTACAAGCACCTCTCATATCAAATATCTTCCGGTTATATTTTATAAAATTCATCACATGCTTCTTGTTCTTTCTTTTCTCTAGCCAGCAGGCAAGCGCAACGAAGAGAAACAATACATGAGAGCTAGTTTTCTATCTTGTTCACCTGAATTTATAGCTTTTACACATCCACTACTAACTCCTATGTGTCAAGATCAAAAACTAAGCCTTGCTTACTCACCTCCCTTGAATTCTAGTATAAATAGGACCATAGAACTTCATTCATTCTCATCCCCCACTCTCTTATCTCATACCCATTATAGGCAGCAATGTCCATGCTCCATTAAGTGCTAATAAGGTCTTAAGAAGTATCAAGTTTAGAAAGGAAGCAAAAGAAACCAAGAAACGAAGCCCGGGAGTCGTTATTCTAGGCGTACAAAGCCGAAAGTCCTGATTCCGACCCGTTTCTTAGCCATAAGCTCAAGACTAGGTTCTCAAACTATATCTGTATTTATACTCCATAAAGTTCATATATCATGCTAAATCATAATATATAAGCTTTGAAGCTCAAAAACCTATGTTATAACTTTTGATCCAAACCGTACACCCGAAACCCTAATTTCATGTTTTTACTTAATCTATAAGCTAAACTTGTAAACTATTGTTATAATCTATCCTAATAAGCTTATATAATGTTAAAATAAGTACTTTGATTAGTCATGAAAGAATTTGAGCTTAAAACCCGCGCGTTTTCATTTTAAAACCCTAATATGACCCGTTTTACTTCCTAGCTTAACGAATCATTTATTTAAACTTGGGTTACATTAAATCTTCATATTTAAGTATTATTATAACTTATAAATGTACTATTGACATGTTAAAATAACCCCTAGCATCATTTGGACATGTTTTGTAATTTATAATCCAAAGCAAGGTAATAAATCGTAATTTTATAAACTTATACTAAAAGAACTACAAGTGTCCATTTTATTAAAGTTATAACTACAAGGTGTCAATTAATGTCACTTTAAAGTAAAAGGTTTACTTGGTAAATAATCTTTTAAACATTAGGACCAAAGTCGTAAAAGTGTAAACTCAAAGGTATAATTCACCACTTTTCAAACTCAAGGGTCTAAAATGTAACATTTTGAAAAAGTAAAAAAACACATTCACAACAATACCAAGACTAACTTTAATTAAACCTTGACGTACTAACATTGCCAATATTGAATAATATGCTTAAAACGCTTATGTTATAACTTATTATATCATTCAACAACCAATGGTGCTTTAAAAATCATGTCCCCGATTCATACGTACCACAATACTAGGGAGCTTCATATTAAGGAGTTTCACATCTTGGTATTATGAACTACTGAGTTATTGGGTTTACAATTTAAATGCCCTTGCTCTCAAATATTTACCTGAATGAAACTTCTTGAATTATGATGTCCCGAAACGGTGTTCCGATAATTACAATATTTCAAAACACCACATCGATTTAAAATTATTACATATTCAAATCAAAACTAAATATCTTGACATATATTACCCCAGGTTGCCCGTGACGAAGCCGTTACTTTCATTTCATATACATTTGCTATCAATTTCCCTATAACTGTTCAGGTGAGTTCATAGCCTCGCATTTCAATCTTTTTATAAACCCGCGAGGGGGATACATGCTATAAACATGAATGAATTATTTTCTATATGCTATTTCATTATACACTATTGCCTAAGATAGACTGCTTTGCCTGTTAAGTCCCCATAATTAATGAACCGTTAATTACTCTCCGGATAACGCGAATGATGTAATGATCTATTTGGGCGGGACTCCCCCGTTAGGTGAACCCAATTACTGTAACCAATGCACATCATTATAAATTCAACGCGGGTATTTAGGCAAAGGTACCGCAGGCTATAACGTATCACCATAACCTAAGGCTTCGATTCATGAGCTTAATACTGGCAATAATAAATTATGTTTTCAATACTGGGTGTATATCAACGTAACCTAAATATCGCATTTGCATTCAAATTATATTACTTAAACCTATGGATTTCACTCAACCTTTGTGTTGACTTTTTAGCATGTTTTATCTCAGGTAACTAATGGCACGGAGTGGCGAGGACATGAAGATGGAAAAACCGTTATCATTCACACTTTGTAAATACAGATGTTGGGACCTCTCTTTTGTAAAAACTCTGATGAAATAAATGAATGATAACTTATTTTCATAAATGACTCTTTTGATTCGTTTTCTATGATTATGACTGTTGTACCTTTGAAGTAATACCCCAGATTAGCTTCCGCTGCTATATGTAAAAATGGGGGTGTTACAGATTTGGTATCAAGAGCCAACGTTATAGAGAACAAGGTTAAAACCTTAACTATAACTACTTTTCTTTTTCCATCCAAGAAAGTCCTCCGTGCCGCTATATCTCCCGGAATGGTATGTAAAGTTACATAACTATTATATTACTAAATAAATAACTTATGTTATTTACTGGGTTGTTAAGCAAGACGATGTCCTTCCCCTTCATCCTACTGCAAATTTGGAGGATGTCTTTTCTTCCAATTTCCCAAACTATGTTCCCCCGGCTTCTCCGGATTATGTCCCGGCCTCTCCAGGGAAAACTTACTCTAGTGCTTCTAATTTATTTGGAATTGCCCCGCTAGCTTCACCGACCCTTTCGTTATTTCCCGATGATCCTTACATGAAGGTTTTACAAGCTTTCTATACTGAAAAATCACCAATCCCGCCTCCAATTATCATACCTCCAACCTCAAGAATTCTTTCTATCAGAAGACTACTTGACTTCTTTTCACCAACAAAAACAACCTTCTTGCTAATTCTACCCCGTTCCAACCTCAAACTTTTAAGATTAGCGAAAGCTCTCAAAAGTTAACTATCGAGCGTCATGAAGAACAAATCTTGGATATCTTAAATAGCCTAGATGCAATCCCAATCGAACGTATCGAGCATATTGAAAATGGAATCGAAGGCCTCGGAAAAGGAACTTTAATAGTATTCAACGAGTTTTTGATGCTCTGAACGAACATTCAGCAAGCTCATACCAAATTCCAAACATCCGAGAAAGCAAATAGGATGCAAACATGAAAATTTCTCTAATCCCGGCTATAGGAGCTGAATGTGGGAGAAGTTTTCAATGACATTGAAACTCCGTCACCAACAACATAGAAAATATCATGAACTCCATCATCGAACTCTAGAACCACATGGAAATGAAGCATCCAGTTTCCTAGTTTAAACATTTTAGTCTTAAGCATTAACCTATCCACGTGATGTGTTTTTAAATAAAAACCACTTGTCAAATCTTTAATATGTATAGTAAAACTAAGGCATAGTTGGTTGTCTTAAATACAAAGGCAATCCCGTTATCTACCTTGTTGTTTTTCCTGCTTTATTCATCTCATCATTATTCATCATTCGTTCATCATTCATCCATCGTACATTCATCATCATACCATAACCTTTAGATATCACCATTATGCTTTAAGCATTTCAAAAATAAGCATTTCTCTTTAATCATTTTAAAGAAGAACAAGCATTATACTTGTGATATCATTCTTATTACGTGTTATCTTTTGTTGATAGAATGCCTCCAAAAAGAGCATCAACAACGGAAGCACCAGCTATGACTCAAGATGCCATTAGAAAGTTAGTTGCTGATAGTGTCACCTCGGCTCTAGAAGCTCAAGCTGCACTTGGCAAGTGCTAGTAATCCTGATAGGAAACTGGAACTCTGCAGTGAAAACGGGAAAACTACAAGAGTTTATTAGCTGTCAACCTTTCTACTTTAATGGTACGGAAGGAGCAGTAGGCCTTATTCGCTGTTGAACAAACCCGAATCAGTATTCTCATCATAGCAGATTGTGGCCGAATAAGAGATTAAAGTAACATTTGCTAACTGGAAGCTTAACTGACAGCCTTGTCCTACGTGTAATCATATGCCCAGCCTATGGGAATAGAGCAAGCCAATCAAATCACCTGGACTGAGTTAAAAAGGCTTTTGACAAACAAGTATTGTCCCCGGACTGAGATCAGAAAGATGGAAGAAGAACTTTACAATCTGATTGTAAAGGGAAATGATCTTAAACCTTATGTTAGAAGATTCCAAGAATTAACGGTTCTATGTCCAAACATGGTGCCAAACAACGATAAACTCTTGGAAGCTTTTATCGGGGGACTACCTCAAAGCATTGAAGGAAATGTTACTGCCTCTAAACCTCAAACTTTAGAGGAAGCCATCAACATAGCCCAAAGGCTAATGGATCAAGTAACTAAGCATGCTCCAATGCAAGTATCGAGTGACAACAAAAGAAAGTTTAACGACAGAAGAACTTTCAACAACAGCTCCCGCAGCAACAACAACTACTGCAACACCAACAATCGCTACAACAATCGTCAACAACAAAACTGAAGGCAAGAAGCTGGTAGAGCCTATGCTGTTTGTTATATTTAAGATACACAAGCAACAATAAATATACCTGGGAGGTCGGTGAGGATTGAAACAAATAGAAAGCCAAATTAAAGTAATATAAGAGAAAAGGGAAGATGTGTATGGTTCTAGAAAGAGAAACACACACACGCTTAATACAAAATTTATGATCTTACCCCTCCATAGAATAATGGATGGATATTATAGCCCATGACACGATCTATTTACTACACTAAAGGCAGATTGACATTTCCTAGTCCCATGCGTGTCTGGCTGATATACATCCTAATGTAATCTGTATTAACTGACATATTTTAAGAGGATAACAATCTACCCCCAAATTATGTGGGCATATGAATTACACAATGTTCCTAACAAGTACAATACACCATAATAAAATGACATCCGAGGCACTTCCAATGCTGAAGATGACGTCTTTATGTCTCTTAGTCTTGATACATGTATCCGGTCTTTGGATATATCTTTGTCTTGACTTATTCAGGAACCATTGTAGTATGCAGATTGGATTAACTTTCCCCCCATTCATGCACATGTCTTTTAAAAAGCTGCTTTCTTATAGACTCCTTTCGGCGAAGTTTCTGAATCAGCTTCACCCCCAACAACATATTCGATCTTGAGCATATCTAAACTTGATGTTAGCTATGAACGATCCTTCTACATTGACAATTAAAGTGCACATCGGAATTTAGTAGAAGAAACAGTCCTACCACACCATCTAATATTGCTTTCTATACTGATCATGACCATTCGTCTTTGATGCTTATACCGTTCGGGGAACTTGCAAGAGATCACAACACTTCTTCTCACAGCATGCAAAGTACTTCCATACCATATTAAGTGAATAGGTATAGACAACTTTCCGCCCTGGAAGTTGACCTGATAACATCAAAGTACAAAGAACACGATTCCCCCCATGATGGTTTATTTGGAACACTCGGAAGCATCATTGACGTATACGAACCATATACTACGAGAAAGGTTCTTGTCATAAGCAACAATCTTGAAAAGTTTGAAAGACATTTGAAGAACTTTTGAAAGATTTTGCAGATAATAGTGAAGTATACATTAACGTTAGTAGTCAAATATCCCGTGAGAGTTGCTGGATCACACTCAACCTTTTTACTCTCTGCTGAATTACCACCTCGTATTCTATCGCATTGCTTGTGAACCACTTGGTGAAGTAAATCCGATATACCGAATTTGAAAATGAAGTAAGATTCCCAAAATTTGTTACTTAAGCTTACACTGTTGTTGATGGATGAACGGTGCAGAAGAAAGCCTCTAAAGTACCCTAACACACCCAAAACTAAGAGCCAAAATAAGTACAACACCTCTTGAGACTATCCACATCGGCATCGGCGTGTGACACTAAGGTACTACAAATGTAACTCCTTTAAGTGATAGTTATCCTGGTCTTCACCCAACCACCCCTTAACCGCTGGACACTAGATAATTGAAGTCTCAATCAATAACTATAGACGTATAGGCCTAGTTCTTCCATCCGATAGATAGGGTTTTTAGAAAAGGGGTAGAAAATAGAAGGAAAGTCTTGATGATGAAATAAGTAGACGCCTCGTTAAACCCACTTCAAATCATACAACTCCGTGATCACTTGACATTTGAATCCGAATCTTTAGCCGTTTTGACGTTGTAGTGAATCTTATTCGGATCGTTTTTAGTGTATGTTATCGTGTTTGTTTGTGTGTAGTTATACAGTTTAAACCATTTACGGATTTTACAATTTCTATGATTTAAACCGTAAAAAAATCGACTTTTACAGGATTTTACTAAATCAAGAAAAAACCGTAAAAAACTTAATTGTTGTTGGTGAAATCATTGTTGAACATGAAGTACATGAGCTTTGATGAGTCCCGTGGATTACCGACACTCGAAACCGAAAAACCAAAAAAAAAAAATTGCTAATCGGGTCCACTTTGACTAAGTTTAGTTCGGATTGATCTAGATCGGAACTGCTCGTTCGGTTTCCATTCGTCTTCGGTTCCACACGGCGCTTCGGTTTCAACATCGATCGTCCAAGAAGACAGAAACTCGTTCGGTCCTTGAACAAATAAACTCGTTCGGTCCTAAAGAAAATGAACTCGTTCGGTCCTCAATGAAATTCTAGTTCGATTGGTTAGTTTGGCTCAACAAAGACATCTAGTTCGGTCCAAACATACACCACTCGTTCGGTCCTTGAAGGATGAGACTTCTATCGGTATTCCTCAAAGAAATGCACTCGGTCGGTGCCTCAAAGACAATCACGTCGATCGGCGTCCTCAAAGGAAAAATCACGATCGCGTTTCCCTCAAGTAAAATTACTCGATCGGCGGAGGTCTCAAAGGAAAATTACTCGTTCGGTCCAAACAGAAATACACTCGTTCGGTCCAAATAGAAATAACACTTGTTCGGTCCAAATAGAAATAAACTCGTTCGATCCAAGCAAGTACTTTGAACCCGTCCTTTTCTTCTTAGCGTCCTTGCGTTTGTCTTAGCCACACACAAATGAATTCGACAAAAAGCTTTAAGCCAAAAACGACGCCGAACCAAAGGCTCAACAAAAACGAAATCACTAACACATACACACTCGAATAGCAATACACCCACCGGTTAGCTCTGATACCTATGTTAGATATATAAATTCCAAGCTAATAAGAATGATCCGTAGATCGAGAGGTTTGAACAAATAAAAGCCATATTAGTAGTAAGAGAAAAGGGAAGATGTTTGTGTTCTAGAGAGAGAAACACACACACCTTATTAACAAAATTATGAATCCCTCACCCTCCATTGGAAGTATGGAGGGGATATAAATACCCAAGGACACGAGTACCCTTATTACTAATACACTTGACATTTCTGAGTCCCTATGCGTTCCGGCAAGCTATAAACTAATGTAATTCCGTATTAGCCAACATATTTTAAGGCTAACACTGTTACTCCATCAGAAAATGGTAGGTATGTTAGAGATCTCCCTTTGTGCAAGAGATGCAATTTCCATCACACCGGACCTTGTACTGGAAAATGTATATTTGCAACAAGGAGGGCATTTGAGCAAGAACTCTCTAGCCGACAAAGAAGTGGGGGGCCAGCCACTGGAAGTAATCAACTACCAGTAACAGTTGTATGTCATGCCTATGGAGAAAAAGGGCGTTATACAAATCAGTTCCGCAAGACTAACATCAATGCCCAAGGAAGAGCCTACATGTTGAAAGATAGGAATGCTCAACAAGACCCGAACGTAGTTACGGGTATGTTTCTATTAAATCAGCATTTAGTCAAAGTATTATTTGATTCTGGAGCTGATAGAAGCTTTATATCCATATCGCTCGCCTCTAAGCTAAATATTTTGTCTATTACAATAGATACCTTTTACGATATCGAAATGCAACGGAAACTTAGAAGCACAACACTGTTATTAAAGGCTGCACACTTTAACTCTTGCTAAACAACCTTTCAAAATCGATCTCATGCCAATTAAGCTTGGTAGTTTCGACGTTGTCATCGGTATGGACTGGTTATCCAAGTATCATGCCAAAATTCTCTGTGACGAAAAAGTCGTTCACATTCCTATCAACGGTAAAACTCTAATCATTCGAGGTGATCGAAGTAAAACTCGACTAAATCTCATATCCTGTATAAAAACCAAAAGGTATATATCCCGAGGTTGTCAAGTTTTCATGATTCAAGTAATGGAGAAGAAATCAGACGAGAAGAAACTAGAAGACATTCCCGTAGTTAAAGAATTTCCAGATGTTTTTCCTGAAGATCTACCTGGTCTCCCTCCCGTTCGCCAAGTAGAATTCCAAATCGACTTAATCCCCGGAGCAGCACCTGTAGCTCGAACACCTTATAAAAATAGCTCCCTTCCGAAATGGCAGGAGTTATCTAACCCACTTCAAGAACTAACCGACCCCGAGTGTTTTCATTCGACCAAGTACATCGCCTTGGGGAGCTCCTGTCTTATTTGTTAAAAAGAAGGACGAATCTTTCAGAATGTGTATCGATTACCGAGAGTTGAATAAACTTACCATAAAGAATCGTTATCCATTACCAAGGATCGATGACTTATTCGATCAACTTCAAGGTTCAAGCGTTTATTCAAAAAAAAAAAACTTAAGATATCAGTTACAACAACTGAGAGTAAGGGCAGAAGATATTCCAAACTAAATAAAATATGATTCTTCAATAACTAAACTAGCTTACTAACAAGATACGGACACTATGCATTTCAAGTCATGCCATTTGGTTAAAACAAACGCACAAAAAAGAAAACCCCCTGTATTCATAGGATCTCATGAACACGTAAGTAAATCCATAACCTAGATAAATTCGTAATAGTGTTTATCGATGATATTCTTATCTATTTCGTAACGAAGAAGAACATGCAAATCATCTCAGAATTATCTTGGAATTACTCCAAAAAGAGAAATTGTATGCCAAGTCTCTACATGTATTTTTTGGAACTCATATCGTGTATTCTCTTGGGTATCTCATCGATCGTTCAAAGGACGTTCATGTGACCCTGCCAAGATTGAAGCTGTTAAGAATTGGACATCTCCCACTACACCCACAGAAGTGCGTCAATTCTTAGGACTCGCCGGCTATTACCGAAGATTTATCAAAGGTTTTTCAAAAATTGCAAAGCCTTTGACTAAAATTAAACCCAAAAAACAAGAATTATATCTGAGCGAAAGACAGAATCAACTTTTCCACTCCTTAAACAAAAACTCTGTGAAGCACCAATCTTTAGCCATTAAACCATCGGAAAGATAATTTTGTCGTTTACTTGATGCATCTCTTCAAGTTTAGGAGCTGTATAATCCAAAGAGAAAAAGTCATTTGCTTATCATCTCAACAACTCAAACCTCATGAAAGAAAACTATCGACTCATGATCTTGAATTAGGAAATCGCCCCCCCCAAAAAAAGTTTTTTTAATATTCGCTCTTAAAATCTGGAGACACAATCTATAACGGTAACAAAGTGTACCAGTTTTGCACTGATCACAAGACCTACAACAAATTATTCGTCAAAAAGAATTGAATATGAGGCAACGCAAGATGGTTAGAATTACTCTCGCAAATTAAGATTATGAGAATTGCTATCATCAATCCGAAAAAGGCAAATGTTGTAGCAGATCTTTAAGCCGAAAGAAACGACTCAAAACCTCTCCGAGTTCGGGCAGTAATCGTAACCGGTCATCCAAAATTACCATCACAAATTCCTCGAAAGCCCAAAATTGAAGCTCTCAAACGAGGAGGAAATGTCAAAAATGATAAACCTACTCGAATGACAAATCTTTTGAAAATCATCCTAATGGAACTTCGTGTATCCAAAAACCGAAGCTGGTTACCACTTCTTGGCAATTTGCGAGACTTAATCATGCATGAGTTCTCATAAATCAAAATATTCCCTATTCACACCGGGTCTGTATAAAATGTACCATGATTTAAAGAAACTCTATTGGTGGCCTAACATGAATGCTATCACTGCAGAATAATGTTAGCAAGTGTTTTGTCGATGTTCTAGAGTTCAAGTAGAATGTCAAAAGCCCATCCGGCTTATTGGTAAAACCAAAAATTCCGAATGTGGAAATGGGAGAGGAAAACAATGGAATTTGTTACAAATCTCCCAAAACCCAACGCGACATGATGCCATCTGGGATTTCGATCGACTTAAACCAAATCAGCAACATTTCAATCCCATTTCGAGCGACGATATAAGGTGTAACACCCCCAAATTGGTTTTTCCCCCCCCCCGCAGCGGAATATGGTCCGGGGCTGTTACTTCTCAGATCATAAACACAAGATAAATAAGACGACCAAAATCAGTCATTGAAAACGATACATTGAGATTAACAAGTTAATTGTTACATACGCCCGAAGCTTAACTTGTTTCTTGATCAAATACAAAGAATTTCAAGCCCATAACAGATAAACCAAATAAATGCGACAAAATCTTTAATGCATGACATCCAATTCAAAACTCACCAATGTATCCCATCGCACCTTTGTGCTTTATTGATCCCCTGAATAACATTGCTTTAAAAACGTAAACAATAATGGTTTGGTGAACTTCATAGGTATTGAATAAATCATATATTGTAGAACCCACCAAGATTTTTCTCAAGTGTATGATAATGCAACAGATGCAAGACATCATAGAAAATTAATTACGTTGCTCTACGCTCCATGACACTAAAGCTGACGTTATGGATGCCAAATTAATGGCTACAATGCCCCGTGGTGATAGTTCTAACCCTCAAACATCCTATATTCCGACATGGTATTAGTGTTCGATTCACTAGTGAATAGCTAATCACCTGAACGGGGTTGTCAAACCCAATAGATCATATTTAAACATTACGCGCATCGTAATTAACAGTTCGATAATGGGCCAGATTGGGTTATCGCACTTAGGCAACATGTCATCATAATGTGAAACTTAACCACATTGTGTCCAGATGTAAAACAATGCATGTTTTTCACCCAAAAACTTTGTAAAACGAAAGCAAGTAATAACGATGGGCTATGAACATCACCTTGATTTCTGATAATCCAAATATCGCAGATAATGCGTCACGTAAAAGGATCGATGCAACCTAAATATCCATAGGTCGTAATAAGTACCGAGTAACTTTAATTGCTAACATTGAATGTAATCTATAGATAATAACTACTATCGTTCGGGCTAACATAATTAAGAGGTCATGACATGACGTACTGAGGATTAGGAACACTTTATCAAATCATAAAACCAACAGCTCGTCGATACTTCATCTAAGAGCATATCATTTATGAAACATCCCCTAGTAATATAGTACTTTGATAACCATATAATATTCTATATAGCTCAATCACCAACTAATGGTTTTGGTAAAATTGTGTTTAATAAGTTAAAACGTTTATAATTACCGTTTTAGCAAAACTGGCGTAACTTTCGCGTTTGAAACACCGATTCTCAGCGTTCCTATGTCCATCTTTTCGTATCAAGACGAGTTATCATAAATTGAACATTTCGAATTTTGGACCTACTTGAGTGAACAGTAAAAATGACTGTAACTCAGACCCTTAATAATATATTTTATCGATTAATATTGTCATAAAACCCGTAAACGTCGTATTTTATTCGTTATGGCTCCGTTTTTAGTGATTCTTTCGAGGACGTTCTCGTAATTGAAAGTTCTATATATTTATGAGGTTTACAAAAATATAACTTTCTGTCATGAATAGTAACTTTTATAAAAATAGTTTTATAAAAGTATTAATTGTCGAAACCCTCGCGAAATTCCATAACATCGTTCGTTAATAATTGAAAAATTACGATTCTTATCCTTTTGGAATCCTAAAATAAGTGTTATTTGTTAAAATCTCAACACTTTTCTGTTATCATTTTTATAAAAATGTTTTTATAAAATTTCCTTTACGAACTTCGTTTATTAAACGTATAACTTGTTTTTTTACGTAACTTTTCGTTACTAATCCGTTTTACAAGTTTCTATTTCTTTTCGGAATCGACAGTGAAATGTATTATCTATAAAAAACATAAAAATAAGAATGTCTTTTACAACGATTTTGTGACAAATTTGTGGTTAGTAAGATAAGATCCATATATATCCTGCCTTGTTTCATACTTTTCCACTTTTGTAAACTACCACAAGTCTTATATTTTATATATGTCATATGTGTTACATATAATAAGAGTCCAATTGTCCATCCAAGTCCTCATGTGTCCATATTTTATAAGTCCATCAATATACTTACAAACCATAACTTTAATATTTACCATAATTTACTAGTTTTACATATGACTATTTTTATACAATAACCATTATATACAGCCTTCCCAACTGTTATAAACTTTATTTAATGATTATCCGAACATCAATATAAGTTCATAATTACCTTGACATTCTTATGTATTCTTTAACTTAAAACAATTATGAAACTATAAAACCCTAATTAACCCATAAACATGTTTACACCAAAAAAATATGATACAATTTATATCATCCTTTTAACATGATATATTTAATAACACCAATGAAAAACATATATAAAAGTAATCCATATGATCATTTCAAGTAGAAATCTCATTTTCATGATAAAATCCTAAATGGTGATTTAAGCTATAAAGAATTATCATATGCATATAAATGAAAGTTGTAAGAACATAAAGAGTTCAAATGGACCTTATGAGGTATGATGATGATGAGAAACAAATGCTAAACCCGTGTTTAGCCTTAAAAACCAAGCTTGCACTTAAGAAAACCCTTATTTTCTTAACAAAAACCCTAGCTTCCTTTTCCATGATTATACTTGAAACGAGGTGATTCAATAGATGGAAACACCTAAATGTCTTAGGATAGATGTGTATAGAAGTGTATGGGTTGTAGAAAAATTTATATGGGTTTGTGTGGTGGGGACCTTGTTTGATGCCGTAGCATATAGAGAGGAAAAGGGGATGTTTGTTTGATTTTTAATAAGTTTTAAAGCATGTATGAATAACTTAGCTAGTAATGCATGTATAAATTAAATGTAAAACTAGTCAAAGGAACATGTTTGACGGTCTATGGAATAGGGTATTTGGTCTTAGTGGTCAGAGTGTTATGGTCAATAGTCAATTAACAAGTTGGTGTGGTATTTTTAATGAGTAAGGGTACATTTGACCAAAGGAAGAGTCTTTCTATGTATAACATGTGCATAAAAGGCAAGAATTTTTGGCATACCTAAAGTTATAGATGATATGTTTTTTGATAACTTTATGTAATGGGTATAAATGGAGGTTATTTTGAAGCGTAAAAATTTTTATGGTTCCGTGAGTGCCAAATGTAATTTATTCGCGAAACGTATACCACTTTATGTAGCCGATAAAATATAAAATTAAAACAAAGTTAATAATTATCCACAAAATAATTAAATAACCTTTGCTTGATGTAAACATTATTGTTTGATGCCCGTTTACATATTAAAGCAATTTTTTTTTTTTTTTTTTATTTAGCTACAGCGATTTAAAACTTAATTCATGAAACACAACAAGCAAACGCGTACAACACATAAAAACTTAAGTAGATTTATCGACGATCGTCAAGACTTGAAAACAACAGAGGTGTTATATATGGAAACTCTTAAACAAGGTTAAATATCAAAGAAAAAAGTCTTCAACATGCGTACAAACTCTATCAACACGGATACGTGACTAGTCATATCACATCCGAGATTCAGGCAATCATTTGCAAAATGGCCTTTGGGTACTCAACTATGATCACGAGTACAACATATCATCCTAAAACCGATAGACAAAGTGAAAGAACCATCCAAACACTCGAAGTATATGCTAAGCTTGTGTTAATCATAGATTTCGGGAAAGGATGGGATAAACACTTACCATTGATAGAATTTTCCTACAATAACAGTTATCATGCCAATATCAACGCAACACCATTCGAAGCACTTTATGGTCAAAAGTGCAGATCACCTGTTTGTTGGGCCAAAGTTGGAGATGTTCAACTCACGGGACCAAAAATAATTCATGAAACTACTAAAAAGATCGTGCAAATTCGTCAATACTTGCAAGCTGCAAGAGATCGGCAAAGAAGTTACGCCAATGTAAGGCGAAAGCCTTTAGAATTTCAAATTGGCGATCGTGTTATGTTAAAAGTATCCCCTCGTAAAGGTTTCTTTCAATTTGGAAAACAAGGAAAGCTTAATCCCCGATACATTAGACCATTTAAAATCCTTGAACAGATTGGTACAGTGGCATACAAACTAGAGCTTCCTGAAGAGCTTAGTAATATCCACAATACTTTCCATGTTCTAATCTCAAGAAATGCTTATCCGATGAATCTCTCATCATTCCAATGAAAGAACTTCAACTCAATGACAAACTCAACTTTGTAGAAGAACTAGTGGAAATTATGGATCGTGAAATCAAGCAACTAAAACGAAGTCGTATTCCTATAGTCAAAGTGCGATGGAACTCTAAAAGAGGACCAGAATTTACATGGGAACGCGAAGATGAAATTCGTGCCAAATATCCTCATCTGTTTTTAAACATCACTTTAAAATCCAATTAAATCTCGGGACGAGATTTCTGTAAGGGGTGGAGACTATAACAACCCACAATTTTCATAAATGTAAATATCCATCTATTAAGTTAGATGATGTACAATCTATCAGTTATATATGAACTCACCTTTTTCAGGGAAATTTTTTGCTTTATTACATTACATTACTTTGCCAATATCTCAATATGCAATATAACCTGCATAACTCAAGTTAACGGACTCAGACAACCTACGTATGGCATTACCTTCTTCATATATGTCAGGCAAACATCATAACATATCATGAGTCTATATCATAATTTCATTATTAAAAGGTAAAATATTCTAAATTGATTAACCATTTGCAAATTTCATATCAAAACGGGCTTTAAACCATTATCGGATGCCCTAAACCCTAACCTCATGAAAAGGTTAACACCTAAAGTGAATGCACAAGCTACTAAAGCATATGTACAAGTAATATAACATCTCATTTGAAATATATAATCTCTTTAAATCAAAGTACAAGTCCTTAAAAGCTCAATGTATAAGGTCATTTTTAGCTCAATCAATTAATTAGCGTTTTAACTCCATTTGCATTTCATCTCTTCACTTCACTTGGGGAGCATGCTTACTATACTCATTTTACAAGATGAAACCCTAAAAATTCATTCATAGCTTTCTACATCCTTTTTTTTTACTCATCTAAATACCATAATCAAAACCTATTCCCTAAAACCGAGCTAGTTTCTTAACCATGGTACCTGTTTCTAGGCTTTTATCCATTGTAATCCACCAAACCAACACTCAAAATAGTTGTATATGTCTTACATTTACATTAATATCAATCCTATTCAATCATATTATATTATTCTTTACTTCTTTAATTTTACCTCACACTATTGTAAGTAAAAATATCCTTACGAAACCCTAAATTGTACCTAATTAGTTCATCTTAACCCGCTTGTACTTGTTTTTAAACATTTAAAATCCCAAATATACATCCAAGGGCCATTATATACTCATAAAATGAGTTTTACAAATCATTATATATCGTTAAACTTGGCATGTATCAAGAAATCAAGCTAGAAAAGAAAAATTACACAAATCCAGAATAACCCTAATTATACCTAATTGTATACTTCGACCGTTTTCTCAATTTCAACCCATTTTAACATTAAACCAATGACCTAACTTCATTGAATAATACTTTATATAAGCCTAGGAATTGTTTATTCATCATTTTTTAATCAGTGAGTATGCAAAAAATATAGCCAAGAAAAGTCAAGAAAACCCTAAACGAGCCTAGTTGAACCGTACTCCCATTTCCTCATTTTAATCGTTTTTTTTAACCAAACTTATTGCTAATATTTGCTAATTACTTTAATTCCCAGGAACTTAACCAAGCTTATTTCATCATTCCTTATCATTATAAAAATCAATGTACTTGTTAAAACCTTTGGGGTAGATCGTCGAAACCCAAAAATTAGACCCGGTTTGCTTTTATGTCCATTTTAAAACCCTCTAAATTGCTATCATGTGCAAGAAAATGACCACCAGAGAAGACTCTTATCGAATACCTTCAAGCAAGCTTAGTGCACTACTTGACCAATCCTTGGTCAAATTTGAAAAAGCTCCATTTGGCCTTGTTTTTGCTTACTTCAGCCGCATGGCATCAAAAGAATACAAGCCAAAACAATTCAGCTAGTTTCGAGACCTTCTACACTTATTTTCTTAGCTTAATACACCTCCTAACTAGACCCTCTTATGTGTAATACCAGATTCCCTTAGGCTTGCGTCTCATCTAAGTTTGAAACAAGTATAAATTGGGGTTTTAGTGTGTTCTTTCTTCTTCATCCCCACTTCCTCATCTATAACCTTCCATAGTAGCAACTCCTGCTCAATAGAAATCTATTAGATTCTTAGAGTCTCAAGTACAGAAAAGGAAGCAAAAGGAAACCAAGAAACGAAAGCCAGTGAGTCGTTACTCTAGCCGTACGAAGACGAAGAATCCATGATTCTGACCCGTTTACAAGCTATAAGCATTTAAACAGGTTCTATAATCTTATATTATTCTCAATGTAACATAAATGTTCATATGTTCTTTGTAAAATTCCTAATATAAAGCTTGATCTCAAGAAACTAAGTGTTATGCTCCTTTTTGATCCAAAAACCAGGACACCGAAACCTAATTTCATGTTTTTCTTAAACTTTGTGGCTAATCACTTGTAAAACTCTTTGTTATAAAAATCCTAACTAAGCTATGTATAATGTTAAATAAGTGCTGTGATAAGTCATAAAAAAAGATTATTTAGACTTAAAACCCGCAAGTTTTTCATTTTGAAACACCAATTTGACCCGGGTTTTGCCTTTAATTAACGAAATCCATTAAATTAAACTTATGTTGTGTTACAATCTTCATATTTTAGTATATTATATCTTTTAAATGGCACTATTGAAATGTTAAATTATAGCTTGATAGGCAGTTTGGACATGTTTTGCTAATTATATCCATGCTAGGGGCATATATCTAAATTTTAGAACTTATAACTACTTTAATGGAATAAA
Organism: Tanacetum coccineum; assembly: GCA_026074375.1. Lineage (NCBI taxonomy): Eukaryota > Viridiplantae > Streptophyta > Magnoliopsida > Asterales > Asteraceae > Tanacetum > Tanacetum coccineum. The sequence continues at coordinate 14,507 of BQNB010028422.1, read as the reverse complement.
AGTGTACATTTTATAAAAGTTTAGGTGTATTATTTGAGGGGACCCGTCTTTTATGTCACTGTTTGTAAGTATAAGGTCTTTACTTGGTTATATAAATTAAAGTGATGGACCAAACGTTGTAAAAGTTGCAACACTCAAGGCAAGGGTTTATATTTTGCATTTTCATTCTCAAGGTTCTAAAATGAAAACATTTTTTAAAATAGTTATAAAATCTGTTCAAAACCGTACCAACATAACTTTAATTAACAATTGTCTGTGCTTAACTTTTCTGTATTGATTAAACGTTTTTTTTATTTAAAAACGATCATCAGAAGCCTTATATATGTACCAACAATCATAGGGGAGCTTACATATTATGTGGTTTTCATACTTAGTATTACGGTTCTGACTTAGTTGTTGGGTTCTACGTTTAAATGAACCTTAAGCACTCAAGCGTTTACTGAATGAACTTATGAATTTTTGATGGCTCAGATCGGTGATGTGATACAATAATTCCTAACTCTTCAATCTAAAACTCATAACTTTTAAAAACCCAATGTTCTAAAGTTCAATCTTCTTTAAGACTTTACATATTACTCAGGTTTTCTTGGACGTGGATGCTTTACTTATCATTTTTGTATATAACCTTCCACGGTTAGATTGTGATAGGTCGTTCAGCTTTTCATTCTGCAAATATTTAATGCATTACTATCAGGTGAAGTTCATAAACCTCGCCTTTACTTATTTACATGTTTTATAAATAACCCGCCTGAGGGGGGATAACATGATTGTTACAAACTCATATTACAAACTCATTTATCTTTTACAATGTGATTGCTTTTCAAGGACCTTAGTGAGTTCATAGCTCACTTTTTACTCTTATTGTTTTCATAAACCCCGTAAGTAGGGGGATACATGCATGTACATTATGTTGACTTTTTAGCATGTTTATCGAAACTATTTTACAAAACCTATGAATTTCACTCACATTTGTGTTGACTCATTTTTAGCTGTTTCTCTAAGGTAATTGAAGAACTTTGGCACAGGAGTGGCAATGGACTTGAGATGGTCTTAAAACTTGTTATCATTCACATGTTATGTTTCTTGATTTTGGGACCTGCCTTTGTAAAACTCTGATTTGAAATGAATGATAACGCATTTTTTGAACAAACATATCTTTTGGGTCGTTTTGTCTTATTGATTTATGAATGGTTGTTTCCATGGAACTAGTATTACCCCAAGATTAGCTTCCGCTGCTATATTGTAAAAATGGGGGTGTTACACCATATCTATCAAGGAAGATATGACGTATCCATACATGCACTCACCAAAGACCACTCAGGAATAAAGATCAATACGCCATATCTAGAGGACTCAATACACCGTATTCAAGATATGGTGTTGGGATTCTTAATTTGATGAGACAAAGTGAATAAAAGAATAAAACAAGATGGAAACAAGAAGGACCAAAATTGTCATCATGAAGTTCTACAAGATGTAGAAGAAAATAAAGATTTGGTTCAAAATAAGACAATAAACGAATTTTTATTGTGAGATAATTATTCTTAATCTACCATTAATATATTAATTAGTTTCCTTATAAGCCTAGGAGTCCTTATGCTATAAAAGGAGGTCCATGCATTTAGAAAAATCCATCCATAGAAAACTAGAGCTCTCCCAATGATAGTCTAGATAGTTAGATAGAAAGTCGACTAATGAGAGTCGAATAGTACACCATAGTTAGTTGGTGTAGCCCCAAATTATAGTTGGGGTAATAGGGAAATGTTCAATAAAGAAAACATTGTGATAACTTGGATTATGTTCTTTATTATTCTGTTGCGTGTTATCAATCATTGTTATTGTTCATCCTAGATATATAAGATCTAATCAATCTTGAGCTATAAACTATCTTATCAATTGGTATCAGAGCCACTAGGCTCAAGATCTAGGATGTTACAAGGATTATATACCAAATTTTGTGAAGAAAAGAAGATGTATTGGATCTTGGTGGCTCGTGTGATTACTTAGCTTTATATTATTAGGTTTTCATTCATAGTCTCCTACTATAGGATCTAGAGTGCGTTAAAGTGTTTATATCCTTGTTCGATAAGGATACAATGTCTTTCAAGTGATGGTGAGTTACCCAAATGGGTGAATTATGTTGAACCCTAGTTTGCACTTGATGTGTTATCGTAATTAGCAAGTGTGTTTGTCTGGTTTTATTTTTATGGAGAGAAAAAAAAAAACCATAATTTGTATTTAGGGATTTCTTCAAAAATTATTAGTAGCTTATGAAAAATAAGAAGGAGGTGGATACTGTGATGGACGATGTTAGTGTGTTAATGATTCTAAGTTTGTATAGGTCATGGATCAATTGTTCTTGATGATGGATTCAGCTTCTATGGTATATAATTCTGATTATCATCATTCAGTAAGGGTTAACAAGTGCGATTGGTGCGATCTGATGCTACACATGGCTTATTTTTAGATCATGTGCTTGTTCTTGCTAATGGTTTATCTGATTCAAGAAACCCTAAATTTGTTAGGGTTATGCTCGTCAATGATCTAATATAGATGATCACAAGATCATCATTATTTTCTTGTTCATTGATTTTATGATTTGCTCATGACCTTTTATGAAGAAGAAATCATGTGTGGTATGTCAATGATGATTGTGGCCGAAAACCAAAACTTTAGTTTCATATTAGAGTTTCTACAAAACTGATGTGTTGTTCGTTTTATGTAAGGGGATATGAGAAGTCGTATTTGGTTTTTAATAATCATCATGATGTGTAAATGACCTTCGTTTCATTTGCTGAAACAACGAAGCAGCAATGGAATGATGTGCTGTTCATCGTGTTGTTTGTCGGGATATTGAAACACTAATCCCTATTATGAATCTTTTATATGTATGTGTGAACATTGCGGCGTTTTTGAGGTCATATTAAATCTCTACTTAACTATTGTTTTCACTTTTAGTAAAAAATTTTATATGGCTTTTTACCAAATTTAGTAAAATGTCTCGTCCCTTAGCTTTTGAGTGAGCCGTGATAGGATTTTTATTCCATCCTCGTGTCTAAGTGTTATTTATTCCCCTTAGAATACCCCAATGTGTATGATTTTTATCTTGGCATTTTCCGTTTATATCGCGGAGGTTAAGATTACTACCTCGCCGTTTTACCTTATAAAACTTTAATTTTATTTAAACAAATACTTCACACACTTTTAATTAATACTATACACAATAAAAATCAAAAAAAAAATTCTAATTGCCTCTCCAAGGCCCTATGGCCGGTTTGCTAATACCACACACAAACACAATACACTTCTCCATAAAACATAATCATACTACTCCATTTTTCCATACATGCAAAAATAAATCATCCAACTTCAAAAACCTCTCCTCCCTCCTTACTATTTTTGCCTGCTCCGTATACACCATACCATCACCATCACCACACTCATAAAATTTTCCTACTCCTTTTTATCATTATAACATCATCCTAAAGCCTCTTGCAAAGTATTTGGTAGATCAATGAAGGTTTTGAAGAGGTTCTAGGGATCTTGTTTACTGGTGATTCTTTGATAGCCTATTCGATTGGGGTTTTATTGGGGAAATTCTTGGTGATATTTTAGGGCTAAGGAAGTGTTTAATCATTGGTTTTGAGGGTTGCTTTGGTTCGAACTAGCCCTAGCAAAAAGGGCGTTTGTGTTTATTTTGATTCTCTAGCCCTAATCATCTTCTAGTAAGATCCTCTCTTCACTTTTTATCTTTATTTCGTTATTGAATCATTCAAATGGATGTTGGGTTCTGGAAATAATGTGTTTGTATGTTTACTAATGTGTCTAATAATTAGTTATGGCATTGTGTTAGGTCTTAGATGAAATAAAATGATGTTTTGATTGATTTTTGGAAAAAGGTTTATGGACTGCTTTTACTTAACGTGGCCACAAAACAGGGTTGAATACCATTTTTTTTGGTAATAAGGTACCTGGAAAATCTGATAATGATGTTGGTATGTGTCTAAGGTACATGTGGTTAATTGGATAGAGTCGTATCTCCGCCGGATGAGCGATATACGGCCGATTTACCAAAACTAGTCACTTTTTGCAATGAGTTGGGAAACGGGGTATAACCCCATATTTTTGCACTAACTTTTTAAAATATAAAGTTGCTACCTGGGGAGGACACTTAGAGCTATCATCTCCAAGTGGTCTCATGTTTATAGCATATATAGATTTTGAATTATGGTCATTTTCGTGGATAGTAAGTGGAAATATTCAGAAAATTAGAATTGTTTGAATAGAAAGGGTTAAAATGGTTAATTTCACTTCAGGATCTTTGTTCCCCTGGACAGCAAGGCCTGAATTTTTGAAAAGTAGACTTAAAATTCTTTCTGGAGGTGAAAACCTCATGTTCGTATGAATTACGGATTTTGATTTATGATTAAACAAAGTTGGAAGATTTCAGAATTTTATAAATAAAAGTTACTAGACGTAAAACCAAAACGGGTAATTTTGTGTGAGTTGATGGGTAAAGATTAAAAAAAGAGAGAAAACATGGCATGAATGAATTATTAATACAGAGTAGGGAACACATTATTTAAAGTCTAATTTTGGTCACATACCAACTGCCCTCCCCCCCCCCCCCCCCCCCCCCCCTATGCAATGCCATGCTAGTTCGGACATAAGTAAAACTTTTATAAAGTCATCGTTTAGTTCATTTTCTTTCGCGTGAGTATTAGTTTATTTTTCTAAGTCGTGCTTTTTATTTTAGGTCGCTCTTAGGAGTATTTGTCTTCTTCAGCTCTTATATTTCTTGATATTACCGTCCGCTCAAGGTGAGTTCATAGCCCCGCCTTTCTACTTTTAAACTGTATTTATAAACCCTGCGAGGGAGATACATGCTTGTTTTATAAACTGAACACAAGAAATTTTGTGGTATGCTGGACCCGAATATGAGATTAATTGCATGAGTAGCTATTGCCAAAAGACCCTAACATCATGAACTATTAATTGCCTATAATGGTGAGTCGAATCAGTACAAAGTACATGATCTAATTGTGGTTTGAACAGCACATGTCTGGGGGGTATGAATCGAATCCTTTCGAGCACCTAGTCAATGGACAATTTGTATTTAGAATTCAGGTATAAGGAAATAATACCTAGTTATGGGGCAACCGATTTACATACAAGATATGTGTTAACGTTAAGGCTCGGTGTCTGAGCTCATTGCAATAAGAAGCGATGATTAATGGCTTGTCTGTTAACAAACAAGTCCTCGGATGAACTAAACTCTTGTGGTCCTGTTTTTATCTTTCTTAACATATACTCTTATGTGATTCACTCAACATTTTTGTTGACTTTTTAAGCATGCTTTATCTCAGGTAACCAAGGCTGATGGATGCGGTGTACGAGGAGTCTGCGCTAAAGTTTTAAAGAACTTGTATTTTGTTCCATTTTATCAAACTAATCATCCACGTTTTGGAAACTTATGTTATGAATTTGGTAACGATCTTGTGGGATGTATGTTTAATTACTCTAAAATTTCTTTAAATGGAATATGTTTTTTAAACGCCTCTTTTCGAGTCGTTTTTATATCCGTGTGCAATTGTACTATGAATTAAACACCAATGTTGTATATTCTGATCGCTGTTGAATTTGGGGGTGTTAAAGATTGGTTATCAGAGCTAAAGGTTATATGAGATCTTAGGTCAATGTTTTTTTACACTAATACTATAACTTTTTTTATGCGCGTTAAGATCCTCGAATAAGCCCCTTGTTGTATTCATGATCATAGTTTTTCCATTTGAGTATTTATGCACATTTTGGGTGCATTACTATTGAATATTCATATAATAAATATTATTATATGTAATTGATACGTATATATATCGATTGATATGCTTATCCGCGAAGCATCAAGAATTGTTTATTTAGATTTCAAAAATGAAATTTTTATATGTAACAAATACTATTATGCATTTTTCATCATTAATTTATTCGAATCATCATGCACTATTCCTGAAAGCCATTAGTCATGCATTCGCATTCTCAATATAAATTAATGTATTTTTATAGTAATCCTTATTATTTTACGCAATTTGCGATCATCAGCCCGCGTCAACCTACCCCCTAACCATAACGTGTTTGCGCCAGCTGCGCAAGGCACACCAGACAACATAAAACGGTTGGGTGAAGAGGGAAGACCCAGAAATGGAGGAGGAGGGAGGAAGATCCGGAGAGATCGGAAGGGAAATGGGTATGTAGAAGAGGAAGAGATGGAGATAGATGCTGTTGAAGAATGGGACGGCCCAGAGGTGGATACTACTTATCAAGGGTGCGGACCCACTTTTACCACTATGCACCTGCATACTGAATCGAGTATGAGATGAAGTGTGAGGAAGGGTTGAGGCTGAGGCAGAGCAAGAGAGGTTGAGGCCGAGGCTGAAGTTGCACCTATACCACCTCCTGTTCTTGCTAATCCTGAACCTGAGGCTGTTACCGTCGGTACTGGCAGACTAACACCACTTAAGAGACTCTTCACTGACACTCAGGTTTAGACAGGATAATCATTATCTTCTGCCGCTGTTGGTCATGACCCTGAGGATCTCACTCCGAGTCACATTAGGAGTGATCTAGATGCACTTCATCACAGGGTTCGACAGATTAAGAATGATGACGTGCGTGCAGAGAACAAACGACTTGTAAGGAATGATTGTTGGATTGCAGTGAGACCATATCCAGAGCGCTTGGAGGGTAGCTATTGATTGTGCGACAGGGCATTACATATTTAAGGCTTTGGTTATTGTGGTTAAAGGAATCTTACATTACCACAGCTTCTGCAGTATCAAGAGCCTCCATTTGCTCTACATGAGGGCTTATTGGCTCTAGTTAATCATAATGATACTAGGGTTCCGTTATTGCCGCAGCTATTGTGCCACTGCTCCTAATTACCGAAGTGTGATTTCCCTACCTCAGGAGGAGACTTCACCATCTGAGACACATAAAGGTCTGCACCTAGGTGACTTCTCTAGTAGCTTTAGTTTTCATTAGTAGCATCTTTTGTTTTGTAATCACTAAATTGAATCTTCAGTTAGTAGAATTGATGCCATTGGTTGTAGCGATTTGAATCATTTTATGAAACAATGCAACTATGTATTAACTCTTTTTGGTAATGAATGATGAAAATGGCTATCTTTTGATTTACTACTTGATGTTGTTGTGATTGTTGTTATTATTGGTTCATTTGTATATGATGTGATTATGTCATTATATAAATACTCATTGAGGCTTTCTTTGTGTGTGATAGAATCATGCCACCAAAACCAATGAGCCAAGCTGCTATTAAGCGACTCATCACGTGTCCGAAGGGTTAATGCTGCCTTGTGGAGGGGGGGGGGGGGGGGGGGGGACAGAGCGAGCAAGAGAAGGTAAAAACGCAAATGGGGACAAGGATGTGTAATGCTAATGAAGCTGGGGGGCCAAGGTGGGGCGCCAGCTGTTCGAGAGTGTACCTTTTCTGGATTTATGAAGTGTAACCCTACGGTCTTCCTTGGACACGAGGGAGCTGTTGAGCTAAGTAGGTGGTTTAAGAAAACAGAAATGGTTTTTGGAATTAGTGAATGTGCGGAAGCAAGAAAGGTTAAATTTACTGCTGCCACACTTCAAGGGCGTACCTTGACATGGTGGAATTCACAGGTTGCAACTAGGGGATTAGAGGCTGCTAATCAAATCGGTTGGACTGAAAAGAAAAGGTTATTGACAAAAGAGTTTTGCCCTATTGAGGAAATTCAGCGAATGGAGCATTGAAACTTATGGAATTTGAAGTTAAGGATTTTTACATAACTGCTTACAAGCTTACACTAAGCGCTTTCATGAGCTGGCTCAACTATGTCCGGAAATGGTCCCGACCGAACGCAAGAAAATTGAAGCTTATATCCGAGGACTAACTGACAACATCAAGGGAACAGTTATTGGATCCAAACCCACAAGCCTGAATGAAGCTGTGCGCATAACACACGTATTGATGGAGCAAAAGGTTCAAGCTCGAATAGAAAGGATTGCCGAGGGCAATAAAAGAAAATAGGAAAGTTCACAAGGTGGTAACAACGGTAATAATAGAAACAACAATAGGGACAACACCCGCCATAACTAGCAGAACAATCAGAGGCAGGGGAATGCGCGAGCAATGACTACCGCCCCTGCTGAGCAAGGTAGGTATGCTGGAAACAAACCGCTCTATAATCGTTGTGGAAAGCATCACTTTGGTTATTGCAAGGTAGTATGTAACAACTATGGAAAGGCAGGCTACATGGCATGAGATTGTAAGGGCAAAGCTATAGCTACGGGTGCTAACGCGCGACCAACCGTGACGTGTTATGATTGTGGAGAAAAGGGGCACACAAGGAACTATTGCCCGAAGAAAAATGATCCACAAGGCGAGGAAGCTCGAGGTCGTGCCTATGTGATTAAAGATACTGAGAAGCAGCAAGGACCTAATGTGGTTACGGGTACGTTTCTACTCAACAATCGTTATGCTACTATGTAATTTGACTCAGGATCTGACAAAAGCTTCGTGAACACCAGTTTTAGTCACTTGATTGACATTAATCCAGTTAGACTAGACACTAGTTATGAGGTAGAATTGGCTGATGGAAGGGTCGCTAGTACTAATATTATCCTAAGAGGATGTACCCTGAACTTATTAAACCACTTATTTAAAATTGACCTTATGCCCATTGAGCTGGGAACTTTTGACGTAGTTATTGGGATGGATTGGTTAGTTGATCAAGACGCCATTATCGAATGTGACAAGAAGGTAGTGCATATACCCGTTAAGGACAAGACGTTGGTAGTTGAGGGCGGCCGTGGTACGTCCCGATTGAAGATAATATCCTGCATTAAGGCCAGCAAATACATCGAAAGAGGACATCAGTTGTTCGTGGCACATGTAACCGAGAAAGAACCAAAGGAGAAACGTTTGGAAGATGTACCGGTAATTCGAGATTTCCCCGAGGTGTTTCCAGACGACTTACCGGGACTCCCACCACCTCGGCAAGTGGAATTTAAAATTGAACTTGTACCGGGTGCTGCACCTGTTGCGCGCGCCCCGTACCGATTGGCACCATCCGAGATGAAGGAATTGGCGGACCAATTGCAAGAGTTATCAGAAAAAGGGTTTATTCGCCCGAGCTCGTCGCCATGGGGAGCTCCAGTGTTGTTCGTTAAGAAGAAGGACGGATCATTCCGTATGTGCATCGATTATCGCGAGCTAAATAAGTTGACAGTCAAGAATCGGTATCCACTTCCGAGGATTGACGACCTGTTTGATCAACTTCAAGGTTCCAGCGTGTACTCAAAGATCGATCTGCGGTCTGGTTATCACCAACTCTGAATTAGAGAAGAAGATATCCCTATTACTGCTTTTCGGACTAGGTACGGTCACTATGAATTTCAAGTAATGCCGTTTGGTCTAACCAACGCTCCTGCGGTATTCATGGATCTAATGAATCGAGTGTGCAAGCCATACCTCGATAAATTTGTGATCGTATTCATTGATGACATACTTATCTACTCCAAGAATAAAGAAGAGCACGAAAAACATCTGAAGATCATTTTAGAGTTACTCAAGAATGAGCAATTGTACGCCAAATTCTCGAAGTGCGATTTCTGGCTTGAGTCGGTACAATTTCTCGGTCACGTGATCAACAATAAAGGTGTTCACGTGGATCCTGCGAAGGTTGAGGCTATCCGAAATTGGTCTGCACCGACAACACCGAAAGAAGTCAGACAATTTTTGGGTTTAGCCGGATATTACCGAAGATTCATCGAGGGTTTTTCGTTAATTTCCAAGCCTCTAACTAAATTGACCACCAGAATAACAAAAATATGAATAGGGTACGGAAGAAGAAGAGGCGTTCCATAACTTTGAAGCAGAAGTTTATGCTCCCTCCTACCTAGCCTTTGCCTGAGGTAACTGAGAACTTCGTTGTATACTGCGATTGCACCGCACAAAGGTTTAAGGATGCATGTTCAATGCAGAGGGAATAGGTGATACATACTGCCTCTCGACAACTGAAGAAACAAGAGGAAAAACTACAAACGACCCATGAGTTAACTAGTGCTGTATTGTTTGCACTTAGACTCTGAGACATTATTTTAGGTAACTAAGTTGTACTGTGTACACAGATCATAAGAGTCACAAAGTAAATTCTGGACCAAAAGAACTCAACATGAAGACAATCGGCGATGTGATATGAACTTTTGAGTGACTATATTGCGAAGATTCCGTTACCGATCCTGGTAAGGCCAACGTAGTGGCCGACGCCCTGAGTCGAAAGACAGAGAAACCAATAAGGGGTTTGATCTTTGGTAATGACCGGTACACATACCAATTTACCTAGAGAATACTCAATGCTCAACTGATGCAATGAAAGAGATAAACGTAGAAAAGCATGAAAATCTTGGAAAGGCTGATCAACTCGATAATTGAGACCCTTATGATAATCTACAATGCTTTGAAAAGCGAATTTGGTTACCGTTGTTTGGAGGATTACCGGGTTTTGATCATGCAGAATCGCACAAATCTAAATATTCCCATTTCACGCGGGTCAGACAAGATTATCACAGACATAAAGAAGAGCTCTATTGGTGGCCGAACATGAAAGCTGAGATCGTCACCTATGTCAGTAAATGTCTGACTTGTGCCAAGGTAAAGGCTGAGCACCAAAAGCCATCCGGTCTACTTCAACAACCTGAAATCCCAGAGTGGAAGTGGGAGAAAATAACCATGGATTTTGTCTCAGGACTTCCAAGAACGCCAAGTGGTTATGACTCCATTTGGGTTATTGTTGACCGATTAACCAAATCTGCTCATTTCTTGCTAATGAAGAAGACTGACAGCATAGAAAAACTCGCCCAATTATACTTAAAGGAAATTGTATGTAAGCATGGCGTGCCTACGTCAATTATCTTTGATAGAGACAGCTTGTTTACATCAAGATTTTGGAAATCACTGCAAGAAGCGATGGGAACCCAACTGGATATGAGTACTGCTTACCACCCAAAGACAGATGGTCAAAGCGAGAGAACTATTCAGACGCTGGAGGACATGTTGCGAGCATGCGTGTTCTCCCATGTATTTTAATCCATTACACAACAATAATTATACCAAGATGCTAGAAAATGAGAAGAATCTTAGAGAGAGAAATAAGGATGGAATATTAGATTAGAGAGATGGAGAGTTACAAGTTATGGGAAAATGTAACCAACACCCTTCACCAAGTGTGGTGAAGGGATATTTATACCCATGCCTTGCTAGCTTGGCACTTGGGCTTTCTAAATGGGTCGGGCTTGGTTTAACTTGGGCTTTGAGCCCGAAACACGGACAATATTAGATTACAATCCAAGCCCGTTGAACCCGACTATCCTATTACAATACAAGACCTAGTTTGACTTTCTAAGACCGATAACATTCTTGTTTGACTTAATATAATTAAGGCTAACAATCTCCCCCAATGTTGAGGTCTCTTTCTTCAAACTCCTCTGTACCACCGATGACATTGAAGATATGACGTTTGACGTTTATGCTTTGCCTTGTTATGGTCTTGTCTTGTTTGTAATGGCTTTGTTCATCCATGCTTTGTGATCTTGATTTTGAGCCTTTATCTTTTGACTTTGAATTCTTGAGATCGTTATCTTGCATCATCTCCTTGACTTGAATCATCTTGATTTGACTTCCTTGATCAACTTGTGCTCTTGACCAACATGCTCATACTTGTTACATTCTTGTTTGACATATGTGATTATAAGTCTAACAATCTCCCCAATTGATGATTCTTTATTTGACTTTGAGGCTCTTTGATGGTGGGGAAGATTAGAATCAACTATCTTGACGTTGAATGATTGACTTTGAAAGCTTGAGTATGAGCATGTGGTTTATGAATCCGACTTCGCTGGAATGAGGCTGCAACACCGTCGTCTTATCCTGAAATAAAACAGTTAGCAATAAAAGATGAATATGGCTTTGTCATTCATCTTGACTTCGGTTGCATTAACCTCCGGTTTCCCGTTTTATAGTATAAATACTATACCTGTGATCAGGTAGATTCAAAGAATCTCCTTGACAGGGTTTCCAGCTCAAAGCGTAGGATCTTCTAACACAGATGTATTAGATTCACCATGCTTGCTAGATCTCATTACCGGAACGTCTCAAAGCAGACAACACGATAAGAGTGAATCAGATGTTTTACTATCATTCCTGGATTACGTCGTAATTCAATTTACTGGACTAAAATTAATATCCAGTTGACACAAGATTGATTCATATAGAATCTTGCAAGTCACCTACCAAGAGCATATTTTGAATGTTGGGCTCAAGCAGATTTCATCTTCACTGTGAGTACTTAAGAATCAACTCCGGATGTTCTACTCCCCCCCCCCACAGCATATCTTCAGGAAAATGCGAACGACTCTTGTTACAGACTTTGAACATTGTGGTGTAACAAAGTTTATTTTGACATTGTGTCCTAATGAGATTTTTATAATTTGATCTCTTCTTGTCTCTAGACCGATTGTGCACTTTTGGTTTTGTTAATCGGATGCTGGAGCAGACTGCCACTATTCAAATATTAAACAATCTCCAAGTGAAGAAGTCAATAGATAAACGTGTGTAACTCCGTGACAAATGAACGAGTTCTTTGAGAGAAATCAACTGGCTGGGAAGGGTTGTGCATGCATCACTGGTCCGTGTGTCCGTCATCATATCAACAATCATCTTGTTGATTTTGATAGATTAATGTATTGACCCGGTTTTCTGCCTAAGTTGGTGTGGAGGGCTCTTTCTTCACCTTATCCATACAATTCTTGTTTCATTCTTTAACCCTACAATGCTTACCAGGACGTCATTACTAACACTTAGTTGTGATTGATTCCAGTGTTAGCAATAATCTTAGTCGGCATTCTATCCCATATACACATTCCATCTCCAAACATTACCTAAGGACTGCTATTTCTAACTACGGAGTGTCCATGGGTAGATCCCTCCCGTTTTCTGGTGATCATTAGGACTTAAACCTAACCTAACCACTTTAAGACTCAAATCGTCGTGAACTTAATAGGTTTTTGGTATAGAGATCGTGAACATAAAACCATTTACTAACGTTGTTATTTTCAAATACTCCTCTTACACATGTGCTCTGAGATTCAAAATTGTTTAGCACATGAAGGAAAGACTTGCACTTAGAGTCTTAAAGATCACATTCGTCTATGGTCTATAACATATTTTAATCTCATTTTCTCCCCTTATTTTAATAATAAAAACACTTAGTATTTGAAATACCAATTGATTAAAATTTGACATGAAAAATTCCATGGGGAGAAAAATTATACCACGATATTGCATGAATTCAAGATCTGATAGCTCCCCTTCAACAGTATATGTGGGATACCAATATTTATTAAAACTTGACATTGGAATGAAAAATTGATATGACACCACAAAATGTTGAAGACGGAGTGAGATGCCTTAGTGAACAATGTATATTACTAATTGACATTAAGTTTCCACATTTTAATTTCACAAAATGTGTTTGGATACATAAAATTGACATTTATAAGATGTATCCAACACATTAAGAGGCTTTGTTTTTAAAAGCTCCCCCTCAGAAATTGATTCACATAAAATAACATTCTACGTACAACAATTCTTCAAAACTTATTTGAGGAAGGGAGTGTTGAACACACAATTTTAACAAATACCACTTTTTATGGAGAAATACTACAAATTATATTGTAGACAATTTGACATTGAAAGTTCTTTTTGAAAATTGTGTTCAACGATTTTTAAAAAAACATGATAGAAGACTTCTCTTCTATTTTAGAGTAAGCGCACTGAAACGTACACTTCCCTATTACATTCGAGACGGAGTTATGCAGTGAAATGAACTAAGTCATAGAGAAAAATTAGAAATGACATGTTTTGAAAGTATTTTTTTTGAAACTCCTGTTCGAACTTCATATATCACGCCTAGTCGATGTTAATCAACATTTTTAGGTACGTAAATGTTATCGATTCCAAGAGACATGTCGAGAAGATTCTTTTTGGTATTTTAAAATTTTTTCTGATTTTATGTTTTGTTTTTCTAGGTTTTATACTTTTCTATTTTCTTTTTGTTGGTTTTATATTTTTGTATTTTCTTTTTCAAATATTTTTTTTATAAATAAAAAATGAAGAGAGAATAAAAATATTTAAAAATTAATGTTTGATGGATCAAGCAGATTCAATTGCCAGAACCTCTAGTTCATCTGGAGTCAAACATCTCATACCGAGTCGTCTGACGAGATACTTAAATCTATCTTCCGACATAGCTTTAGTAAATAGGTCAGCTAACTGGTATTCAGTTCCGACAAAGAATAATTCATCAGTCCTGTTTCTTTGACGACCAGCTGACTAACTTGTCACCACCTAGAAATTGTATGCCACCAGATGTGCTCTTACGTGAATCGAGAAAGCCCGCGTGATCCAG
>BQNB010028421.1:38053-56667 GCA_026074375.1 Tanacetum coccineum | reverse complement strand
AACGACACAATTTCAGATCATCAAACTGGACATTAACTAACTTAACAGCCATACAAATTCAGACATAATATTGTTGATCATATCAAATTTGTAACTTACAAATCTGCCACAAATACTAAATTCATATGATCGAACTAATCACCACATACACACAGTTTCGATCTTATAATTAAACACTCATTACATCTAAACAGATAGCATTAGATACACAATTCCAGATCTATAACTATAATCAATTTACGTCTAGCTAACAACCAATTCAAGGGCTAAACAGAAACCGTTACATCAACTGCCAACAAAAAATAGTTACAATCAATGATAATTAGGTCTAATCACGTCTAACTAACAATTAACGATGCATATCAAAAATGATAATATCATATAAGCACCAAATTGATGCAATAATTTAACGGCCAACCAAAAATAGTTACAATTAATGATAATTAACTGACGGCCAAAAGTTAAACGATCATAAATATAACTTCATATAAGCATCAAATGATTCAATAATCAAGGTGATAACGTCAAATTAGATTTAATTAAGAATCACAAGTCGAAAGAATCGTATAGTTATAAAGGCTAATACCTTGAATTAATTTGAAGAAACGAGTAGAGAAAATTAGGGTTTTTCTGATTGATCGATTGTTGGTTAAATAATCGTGTGAGGATTGAGTTGATGTGATTTATTTATATAGAGTAGGGGGTATGCTAATGTAACTTGGGTCATAGGAGACTGTCAAGTGATGTTGTGACACGTGTATGATGGTGAGCGAATGTAGGCGAGCAGTTATCGCGGCGCATGAATGGTTTTCGTTTGTAGAAGGTTCTAGGTTGCCATTGGCGTGATATTGTGAAGGGTGACTTATGTACAACATGTTATTCGTACGTCATGTCTGCGTCATCTCAGCACCCTCCCAACAAAATACAAATAACTAAAAACTTTTTCTCTCACAACATATAAACAACATATAAATAACATGTTATTAAATTGATTAGTTTTTGTTTAGTTAGATGATATGAAGTTATTCATGTTATGTCAGATTAGGCGTTCAATTAGAATGATAAAGAATTATGTGGTGATCCCTTTTTCAGGTGATTTGTGCGTCAACACGATTAGTAACTTGATTTGTTATGATCGATGTAGATTAAACATTTGGGTTGATTCTGTTAGTTGATTTTTATGATACTATGAATGTATTAATTTGATATTTGTAGTGTAACTAGTTAAAATGCTTATCAGGTGGTCCAGAATTGTGTGCTTAATTTCTTGTTAAATGTCGCTTTACTTGTTTATGATTTAAAATGATAAAGAAAAGAGTACATCAGAACTTGTGTGTGTATTGTTATTAGGCTTGTCAATTTCAAATTAATTCAAGGTATTATCCTTTATAGCTATACCATTCTTTCAAATTGTGATTCTTAATTAGATCTAATTTGACTTATCACCTTGATTATTGAATCATTTGATGCTTATATGACTTTATGATTATGATCGTTTGTGTTTTGGTTGTTAGTTAGACGTAATTATCATCATTGGCTGTTGAATTATTGCATCGTTATTATGCTTATATGATATTATCATTTTTCAAATGCATTGTTAATTGGTTAGTACAGATGTTCTTAGACCCTAATTAAATTAAATTATAAATAGTTTTTTTTGTTAGGAAGTTGAATTACTATTTTTATAATTATATGCGGTTGTTAGCTAATACCTAAATTGACTTATCATTGTTAATTGTAATGGTTCTGTATAGGCCCTTTGAATTAGTTTTTTTCAGATGTAAATTGATCTTAATTAACCGTTATTACATCTAGAATTATATATTTAAAGCTATCTGTTTAGATGTAATGAACTGTTAATAATAATATCGAAACTGTGTGTATGTTGTGATTAGTTTGATCATATGAATTTAGTATATGTGGTTGATTCGTAAGTATAAAAAATATATGATATGTAACGACAATAATAAGTCTGAATTTGAGGCATGTTAGATAATGGTGTCGTTGATTCTTTGTAGGTATGAAAATTGATTAGTTTATGTTTTTTTTTTTTTTTTTTTATTTTATTTTATTTAGTTAGATGAAAAAAAGTTTACTTAGGTTATTATTATGAAATTATGTGGGTTTGGTTCCTTACAGAGTGGATTTATGTTAACAACACGATGGAATTTATTATATAAAGATTTGATATTTATGGATGTTAGGTTAGTAAATGATTGATCAGGTGATCCTGAATTGTGTGCTTAGTTTCTTGTTATGTCGCTTTACTTTATTATGATTTAAAATGATAGAGAAAAGAGTAGATCAAAACTTGGGTGTGTATGGTTATTAGGCTAGTAAATGTTCAAGTAGAAGATGTGAAGTTGTTTGATTCATTCCTTGCTTAGTAAATTGATGAATTGTTGTATATTTAATCATTTAACTGTAAATGATAAACACTAATACTGCCCTCCTCATGCATAAATGTAACATCGACTGCACTCCTCAACATGATCGACATCCACTCATCCGCTCCTTGCTGTGACTTATAGCATGGGATTGTCTCTGGTGCCGCAAAATCATCTATTTACCCAACATCCGATCTTCTTATACTCCTATCAGTAATGATCACTACATACCTCTAATCAGAAATAGTCGACACATTCTCCCGTTTACTTTTAATTACCTTTTTATGATGCAAAACTATAATTAATATACCTTCTTTTGAACAAGTTTTTAATAGCTTTAGTCGGTAACCCTTTTGCTTGCTAATCATAACAGTAAAGAATTTTGTTTACAAGGGCATTAAAGTAGTGTATATACTATAAGTCATTAAGGGAGTTAATATATATGATTGATCAGTGTGCATACAGATCATGGATGGATTGAAAAGTAATATGGTCAAGCATGCTTTAGGTATGTTGGACAGTTGGTTAGGTGAGAATATTGTCACAAACAAAATTCCCTGTAAAGCCTAAAGAGGAAAAGATGTTGTCACTTGTTCTTTAGAAAATAAGATTGATACATCTTAGACTGTTGTATACAAACGCAGTTTTTGTTGGGTTTTAGATCTATTAACAATTAAATATCACGAGTACGCAGCGGAATAAATATATTACATGTAGAATACAATAATAATTAATAAGCAGATTGAAAGATATGTACCTTAATAGCTCGAATCGATAGAACCGTTAAGAGGTAACCGACAACTCCGTCTTCAATATACGCGTGTGTATAATAACAACGCGTGAAACCCCAAGATCTAAAAGAAGATCCCTCTAAGCTTCCACACACAATACGTTCGTAGCAAACAATGAAGTATGCTAGTACTAATAGTGTAAGCAAACAATAATCGCAAGTCTTTTAGATTTAAATCCAATACTTGAGAAAAGAGAAAAACAAAACCCTAAGGGTGTTTGTTTTAGCCGAATACAAGGAGGGAGAGATTTAGGGATTATTATCACATAAAACACAACACACATATCCCTAATGCACCCAAGCGCCGCCTTAAAATATAGTGCTAGAAATCTTGGAGGAAAAGAAATCAAGCCCAAGCCCACCAAGGGGTGTGTGTATGGCCGGTTACAAAGGGAGAGAGGGAGACCCCACTTTCCTTTTTCTCGATTTACATATTAGTCCCTTATGTTTAACATTTAAACTTATAACTAATATATTAATTATTGTTTACTTAAAACACTATTTAAACATTGCTTACGTATTAACGTGTGCGTTCCCTTAGGCTCAAATAAATAATTCAAACATATATTTATTTACGATGGACATATTCCAACAGTTTCTTCAGTTTTCTGCTTCTTTGATAAACATAATTGATAACATCTACTATTATCATAGTTATGGTTTTTAATTGCTTGCTTGCTCAATGGCACAGGCATTCTTTTTATTGTATGTTTGGTGCTTTAATTAAGTTCTATCACGACCTAATAACCATTTATAGCGTTGTAATACCGGTCTATATATGGTTTTTGTTAATACAAATAAACCGGTAAAAACGTTTATTTCTATTTTGACGATCTTGCAATGTTTTGTCAATTACAAAACATAAAATCACATTTGTGTAAACTACCTAAATCACCCATATTATACCAAAACACTTTTACAACTTTTCTTTTTTAATTCACATTACTTATAAATAAAAACTTTAAAGGGTTTTACATCATAATGACATCATCACCCCAACATATCTTAGGGTAATTTATCAAGATTACATATGATCTTTCAAGATTTTGCAAATCAAAATTCGAATTTAGTTGATGTTGGCCGGTTCTATTGAGTTACACTGGCTGGTTCCCTTCTACAAAAGAACCGGCAAAACCGGGCTACAGTGCAGATATTGGCCTATAAATACCAAGTCATTTATCATGTTTTACTCACCCATTTTCCAATTCTAACTCTCAAATCTACTGATCATTCTTCTCTCTTTAGTTCTTGTTTAGTTTGCTTTAGCATTTGTAGGTAATTTTCTTCAAGGAAGAAATTGCCAAACACCCCTTTGAGACGATCAAGTTTCAAGTACCTTGTTTTGTATCTCCATTGCATCATCAAGATCAAATTTCTGATTCTTGTACATCATATAGTAGTTATAGTTGTATTCATCCTCTTTGTAAACCAAGTGTAGTGATATTGGTATGATTCTACCTTGTGAAGAATCCGATATTTAGCTTTGTATCGTTAAAAGGTGTAAGCAACGTTGTGAGGCTTCTCCGCCGGTGGAAAAAGAGATTGGTGACTAGTGTTTACTAACTCTCGAGTAGGTGACTCGGGGAGTGGAGTAGGGCAAGGAAGGTATCATTGTAGCTGAACCACTCTAAACACTTGTGTCTTGGTTCTATCTCTCTAACTCTTTACTTACTTTCATTTTGTATTTATAATTAGATTATCAACCAAACATCAATATCGTCAAACTTTACATAAGTTTTTGGCAAAGCAAAATTTTAAATTGGTAAAACTATTCAACTCTCATTCTAGTTTTCCACAATTGGTATCAAGAGCGAGCTTTCCAAAGTTTTTAAAATATATTGTATTTTAAATCTTCAAAATGATAATGGATTCAGGAAACTACAAAGAAGACCAATCTATTCAACAACCACCTCTCTTTGAGGCAAATTGCTTTATATATTAGAAAAACCGCTTTGAAACTTACGTGAAGTCTAAGGATATTGATCTTTGGCACATTATAGTTTATGGAAATTATAAACCTACCATTAAAAACAAAGATGGTAAGGATGAAATTATTCTATACAAGAAATTTGAAGAAAGCCATAAGAAAATGATTTCCAAAAATGATGAAGCAAAAATGATTTTATATAATGTTTTATCCAAAAAAGAATATGAAAGAATTTTCATGTGTAATACGACTAAAGATGTTTGGAACTCACTAATAATCACTTATCAAGGTAATAAACAAGTTAAAGATAACAAAATAGACTTGTTTGTCCAAAAATATGAAGAATTTGTTATTTTCTATGATGAAACCATTGATTGTACTTTTGCTAAATTTAATACTATTATTACATAATTAAAAGTACTTTATGAATATTTTTCAAGTCGTAATCATGTTAGGAAATTTTTAAGAGCACTCCCCACCAAGTGGCGTCCGAAGGTGACGGCAATAGAAGAATTTAAGGACTTATCAACATTACCTCTAGACGAGTTCATTGGCAATCTAAAAGTCTATGAGGTAGTGCTTGAAAAGGATTCGGAGATCTCCAAAGACAAGAAAGAAAAATACAAGTCACGTGCACTCAAAGCAAGAAAAGTTTCAAGTGATGAAGAATTATCTTGCTCGGAGAGTGACGATGAAGAGTACGCCATGGCCGTAAGAGATTTCAAAAATTTCTTTAGAAGAAGAGGAAAATTTGTCCGCCAACTTCACGACGACAAAAAGAAATTCCGAAAGATTAAGGAAGACAAAAAGGAGAAAGAAGATCGTAGGTGCTTCAAGTGCGGTGATCCAAATCACTTTATAAGTGATTGTCCCAAACACTCCTACAACGATAAAAAAAACATTCATTGTTAGGTGTTGGAGCGATAGTGAAGAAGACTCCAAGAAGGAAGAAATCTGTCTCATGACACTTGACAACAATGAGGTACTCTCCGACACTCCGTACTATAGTAGCTCATCTCTAGATAATGAATCATTACAAAACGAGTATGATAAACTTTGCAAAATCAATCTTAGGTTAATCAACAAAAATAGACACCTAAAAACTAAGAATGAATTGTTAAAAAATGAAGCTTGTGACCTTAGAAAAAGAGTAGAACAACTAGAAAGAAACAAAGAAACTTGTGAATCTTGTGTTAACCTTGAATCTAAAGTTAGCTCACTATCACTAAAACTAGCAAGTTTCAAAAATAGTAGCATCTTTTTGCAAGAAATGCTTGAAAAACAAAAAATACTAAAAGATAAGCATGGGATTAGATTCACAGAATACATAGCTTCTACTAGCAACACTAAAACAAAAACATTGGGTCTTATAGACAAAAAGTCATCTACTGTAGAACCGGGTTCACCGGTTCCCTCTACAAGAGAACCGACTAGTTCAATCGAACAGAACCGGCTCTATGCAGAGAAATCTGAAGTTTTGGAAACTAACGTATTAAAAAGAAATAGTTCCGTACAAATAACTAGGAAACCTTCATCAAACACTCTTGTTAGGAATATAAAACAAACGCCAATCCTAAAGCTTAGTCAAGGACTTGGAAAAAGTAAAATCCAAACACATTCTAAAGCACCCATAGGAGAACCAACACATTATATCCGAAAAGCGATTACCATCAAGTTGGTTGGAATTACTCAACACAACAAGACTATCAGTTTCAACCCCCTAACTTTGGTCCGTGGGGATCATGTCCTCCATACCCATACATGAACCAACCAAACGGCATGTATAACGCTAACGGACCCATGAGATATTAGGGACCAAATGCTTGAGTTACTTTGTGATCTTAGGTATGACTAAAAGTGAAGTTAGAACTGAATGAGTGGATCAAAGATAGCGGATGCTCAAGACATATGACGGGGAACAAAGATATCTTTTCAACCTATAAGGCTATAGACGGAGGTAACGTAGTGTTTGGTAGTAACACTAAAAGCAAGATCACCGAAAAAGGTACAATCACTCACAACTCCCTTACCATTCATGATGTTAGCTATGTAGAAAATCTTAGCTTTAATTTACTTAGTATAAGACAAATATGTGATAAAAAGTGCAAAGTACTATTTAGTGACACCGATAGTGAAATACTTAAAGACGACATTACCATAGGAAGAGGGATTAGGAAAAGTGGTCTTTATATAATGAAAATGGGAAACTTACCTAAAGATAGTCTTTGTCTAACCTCAATAGATGATACTTCAACCTTATGACATCAAAGATTGGGTCACGCCAATATGCGACTTATTCAATCGCTATCATCTAAAGAGCTTGTTAGAAACTTGCCTAAACTAAAATTTGAAAGTCATTTTTGTAACGCCTGCAACATTGGAAAACAAGTTCATGCAAGCCATAAGGCTAAAAACATGGTTTCAACAACTAAGTGTCTAGAACTTCTACATATGGACTTGTTTGGTCCATCGACCGTCTAAAGTTACGGAGGAAACTTCTACACCTTGGTAATTGTCGATGACTACTTAAGATACACTTGGATAAGATTTTTAAAATACAAAATGAAGCTTTTGACCACTTTGAAAGTTTGAGTAAAAAGATTCAAGTACAAAAAAGTTGTTTCATTATTTCAATCCGCACGGATCATGGTCAGGAATTTGATAATGAAGTACAGTTTAGAGCATTTTGTGATGCTAATGGTATCACTCATAACTTTTCAGCTCCACGTACTCCACAATCAAATGAGGTAGTTGAACGTAAAAACCATACTTTACAAGAAATGAGTAGAACCATGCTTAATGAACAATCAATCCCTTAAAAGTTTTGGTGTAATGCCGTCGACACCTCTACCTATATCTTGAATAGGATCTAATCTTAATAAGACATTTCCTCGGAAAAACTCCTTTTAAGCTTTTCAAAGGTAAAAAGCCCTCCTTAGAATATTTTAAGGTTTTTGGCAGTAAATGTTTCATTCTTAACACCAAGGACTATCTCACCATATTTGACCCTAAATCTACCGAAGGCGTATTTCTTGGCTACTCTCCTAATAGTAAGGCTTATATAATTCTAAATAAAGAAACCATGAGGATCGAAGAATCTTAAAATGTAAGATTCGACGAAAGTCCACCTCTAAAATCATCACCTCTTGTAGATGATGATATTATTGAAAGTCAAATCATAGAAAACCAAATAAAAGACATAGAAATCAAGGAAAATAAACCATTAAACAAATAAATGGTTAACATCAAAAATCCAAAGACCATCTTATAAATTCGATCATAGGTAAGCTTAACGAAAGAACCTTAAGATCTCAAGTCCAAAGTCAAACCAACTTATTTTGCTTCGTGTCCTCTATAGAACCTAAAAATGTCAAAGAAGCCACACAAGACGAAAGTTAGACTATGGCTATGCAAGAAGAATTAAACCAATTCAAAACAAATGATGTTTGGACTCTTGTTCCTACACCTGATAACCAAACCATAACTGGTACTAAATGGGTCTTTAAAAATAAATTAGATAAAAATGGTGTCGTATCTAGAAACAAAGCTAGACTTGTTGCACAAGGATACAACCAACAAGAAGGAATAGATTTTGATGAAACCTATGCTCCTGTAGCAAGAGTAGAATCTATAAGAATCCTTCTTGCTTATGCTTGTGCACTTGACTTCAAGCTATGTCAAATAGACGTTAAAAGTGCTTTCTTAAACGGTTTTATAAATGAAGAAGTCTATGTTGCTCAACCTCTTGGTTTTGTCGATTTTGAAAAACCTAACCATGTCTTTAAACTTAAAAAGGCTCTTTATGGTCTTAAACAAGCACCCAAAGCTTGGTATGATAGACTCAAGGCCTTTCTCCTTGATCATATGTACACCATGAGCTTGGTAGACAACACACTATTTACCAAGAAAAATGATTCACATATCATCATTGTCCAAATTTACATAGACGACATCATCTTCGGATCAACTTGTCAAGACATTTGTGATGAGTTTTCAAAAATCATGCACGACGAGTTTGAAATGAGCATGATAGGTGAATTAAATTTCTTTCTCGATTTACAAATCAAACAACTAGAAGATGACATCTTTTTTAACCAATCCAAATACATCAAAGAAATGCTTAAGAAATATAGTTTAGAAGACTCCAAACCAATCAAAACTCCTATGTCATTCAAAACTAAACTTACCAGGGACGAAGACGAGGAATCCGTTGATGACACAAAGTATCGTGGTATGATTGGTAGTCTTTTCTACCCAACGGCTTGTCGGCCGAACATCATGTTTAGTGTTTGTCTATGCCCCCATTTTCAAACAGTTCCCAAAACCTCTCATCTAGAAGTAGTAAAAAGGATTTTTAGATATCTTAAGGGAACAACTCATTTAGGCTTATGGTATCCCAAAGGAACGAGTGTAGAAACCATTATTTACGTCGACTCCGATCATGCAGGAGACTATGTCGATTGAAAAAGCACAAGCGGTGTGTGCACATTTATGGGA
This sequence comes from Tanacetum coccineum, assembly GCA_026074375.1. Classification (NCBI taxonomy): domain Eukaryota; kingdom Viridiplantae; phylum Streptophyta; class Magnoliopsida; order Asterales; family Asteraceae; genus Tanacetum; species Tanacetum coccineum. Next base: position 47,066 of record BQNB010028421.1, on the reverse strand, counting down.
TGTTGCTTCACATCGTGGTTCTCCAAGAAGCAAACCGCCCTAGCTATTTTCACCACCGAAGCCGAATACGTCTCCGCCGAAAAAGCTTTCCAACAAGCTTTATGGATGAAACAAACCCTAGTAGACTATAACATAAAATTAGATGACATACCCATCCTTTGTGATAATAAAGGTGCCATCGACCTTAGTAAAAACCCCGTTCTTCATTCTCGTACCAAACATATAGAAATTCGACATCACTTTCTTCGTGACAATGTCCCAAAGGGGAACATTTGAATTAAAAGGTCTCCTCAGAAGACAACATTGCCGATATCTTAACTAAACCTCTCAAACGAGAACTCTTCAACCTTCTCAGACTAGGTCTCAGCTTTATGGAACTAAACGCCTAAATTATACAAAGGTATGTAACATCCGGCAATTTTCAAAATTTTAAATGACTATTTTAAACTTTGACTTTTCAGGTCCGATCTTACTTTTTGACTTTTGATCTTTTATTGTCACATAAAAGCCATTACCGCGTAACCGGTAAAATTTTTGGAACATATTTTAAATAATAAATCATATTTATTATTACATCTCTCAAGGGAAAGCTATTTTTAACTTATTCGATTCGAAAACGAAAAAGGATATATATTAATTCATAGTTGATTTATCAAAAACGAACCACTAAAGCACGTTTTCATTTTTCGGACTCTAAAGCAATTTGAAGTAAAACGACATTCCTGACAACTTTTTAGTTTTGACCGAGACCCGAAAACAGTCAGAAGGTGACTGAAATGCCCTCGCAAGATTTTAGAGACACAAAAATAAATAACAGATATTTTTATAAATGTTATAAAAATATTTATGAAACACTATCAAATGAATACTCATTTTTATCAGAAAAATGATTTGAAAAACAATGGCGCAAGTTTCGTGACTTGAATCATCCGATAAGTTGCTCAAATGAGCCCCGAACGACTATTTTACAAAATAATACTCGAAAGTTACACATTTGGTCCCTGTGAAATATTTACAAATTTCACCCTAAAGTTATTAACACTTGTCACAATCATTATAAAATTTTATTATATATATAAAATTTATATAATAAAATTTCATTTCCATCTCTTATAAAACACACACACACATTATTACATCTCTCTCTCCCTCTCCTATTTCTGGTCATCCTCTCCGGCGAGCTCCCGCCGTCGCCGGCCACCACACGCCGTCGCCAGAAAACTTTTCCGGCGGACTTTTCTGGCCGACTCCAAAAAGGTTTCTCTTTACCGGATCTACCCGATCCCCACTACCACTTTCCTTCACGCGTCATTCCCCCCCCAGGGGCTGCCACAGCCGCCATCACCGCCACCATCATCATCACATCCTCATCATCTCCATCTCCATGCCACCCTCGTCATCATCACCACCACGACGCCACCACCCCTCTCATCATCGCCACCACGGCTGCACCACAGCAGGTGCGTTTAGCCGTGGTAACAGCCAATGGGATGTTTGTTTATGTGGTTTAAACCCCACAAGAGGGTGCGTCGGGTTTATTATAAAACACCATGGGTGCGTTCGATTTTCGTAATAGCACAAGGGGTGTGTTTTGTTTTGGTTAAATCATCTAGGGTGTGTTCGGGTTGGGTTTAGGTGGCTGCCACCACCACGAGGGTGAGTTTGGCAGTCACCACCACCCGAAAAGGGTGCTTTTGTTTTATTAAACCCGAAATGGGTGCGTTTGTTTTAATAGCAGCAGCTATAGAGTGCGTTTGGTTTTCTTAACCATACCAAGGGGCGTTTGGCTAAGGTTTATGCCGATTAGGGTGCGTTAGGTTTACGAGAATAGGGTGCGGTTGGGTTTTAAAATGAAAAGGGGTGCGGCTGGTTTGGTTTTGCACCGGTAGGGGTGCGTTTGGCTCGGGGTTTAGAACCACAGCGGGTCCGTTTGGTTTGTGAAAAAAGTCATTAGGGAGCGTTTGGCTGATGTGGACAGCCATGGGGTGTGTTTGGTTGTTGATAACAGCCATGAGGGCTGTTTGGTATAACTATGAAAACACGAAAGGGGCATTTGGTTTACATAAATCGGATACTAAAAATTAAAAGATTTCATATATAAATTTATATATTAAACCGGATCTAAATGTGGTATTGGTTAAATAAATATTTTATTTATTATTTTCGTTTTTGTGTTTATAATAACTGTTAAGGGATGTGTTTGGGTTTGCAACATGGATTGATTCAATTGAGGGAAAATGGTTAACTTTTGTTAATATGGAAAACGTTAGATAAATGAATAGGTCATGCCGAGATTTTTATAAATCGCTACACTTAGTAAACTTTTACAAAACTACTTTATTTATTATCTTGAATTGTCATAAGAATTATTAAATCCTGATGACCCGATAATCAAGCGTAAGCTATAATTTTAGAGATTTCATTTATCTAGTCCACAACTTTACAACGTGCGTTTATTTTTATAAAGGAACTTTCTATTAAATCATTTGGGGATATTCGGGCGCGTGTCGAATTATTTAGTGTCATTTATTTTATCACCTTTCTTATATAATACTTGGAAGTATTATATAATTAGACTATTTTATTTTAATTGTCACCTTTTAAATATAACGCATGTCGTGTACTAAATACGCTTCGAGTTATTCTTTTGGGTGTGTATCTTGTTATATAATTCAAGGTATGAATCATATACTTGGTCATTTCTCATTATGTAATATATGCGGAATATATTACACACTTTGCGTCTACTTTTGATTTATTTATTTAACCAACCACCAAACTATTACCACTTTAAATCTAAATCTTTTATCAACGTGTCGCGTTGATGTAATCATTCATCGGAAAACCCAAATACATTATCCTAGGCTAGTGGGACTTAGCCGTTAAGTTAAGCTGCAACTTCTTGGTTGAGCCGTTCCAGTTTCCGTTCGTCTTGTACTCAATGTGTACATTTCTCGCCAATCATTCTTCATCATCGATGTGAGTTTATAGCCCCTCTTTCACTTGTTTTACATTTACTTTACAAATCTCGGGGGAGAATACATGCTCAATACAACTTGTTTACATATTCGTTTACAATATCTTTTACATACTATTCTACACACTTGGTTTACATACTTGATTTTGCAATTCATTACAAACACAATTACATGGTTGATTACAAACTTGGTTTCATACTTTGTCACATACTCATTTGCATACACGTTTACGAAATTGTTTACATACTCATTACAAACTCAATTACTTGATTTATATCACACTCTTTTCTACTTATGGATTTAAGTACTCAAAGCTATTTACAAATACAACAGTTAATTTTTATTGGACACAAGTGTTTTCGGTTATCATCTCCTGTTTACATGTGCCTAAGTAACATAACCCACCATTGCCCATTATCATGAACTGTTAAATTCTTGACCGGAGGACCGGTTAAGGAAGCGCGAGTGTATAAATAGATCTATTTGGGATTGACATCCCTGTTCGGGTGAGTAGCGCTCACTAGTTTCGACTGTACTGAAACAACGAATGCATACATGTCGGAACAATTTGGATGTTTACGGGTTTGAACATCTACACGGGCACATTTTGTGCATTAAATTGCATACATATATGTCGAGCTTCAGTGCCATGACCTTAGCGCAACAGTAGATATTATTTATGTGGTACTGTATTTGTTATAGTAGACTCATACATTTTGGAAAATCAACGATCTCACTGTCCATACTACTTATTGAACATTACTAATTTCTGAACACTTTTCATTATATTGCGGCGAAGCAATAAACACTAAACTCTTTTGGTTCTACATTTACTCTTACATTTTTGGCGATTATTACAAGGATTGAAATAATCACATACTTTATAAATCTTTGGATTCCAACATTTACATTTGTACTTACAAAACTCTAAGAACTCGTCAACTTTAATGTTGACACTTTTAAGCATGTTTTTCTCAGGTGAATTAGATGCTTGGCTTACTCGATGTGCAATGGAGTCTAAAATTGTGGTCTTAATTGACATGATTTCATATTGGGTTTTCTACAAAAATGATCAAATCTATTGTGTCGCTTTCAAGCTTTTTCATTGTGATGCAATTATGGGGCAACTATTATTTTGATTTCAGAAAATCAACGAGATTGTTTTACAAACGACACATTTAGAGGTCGTTCTCTTGTATCTTGTGCTATTTTATTATGAAGTAACGCCCCTTGACTTATTTCCGCTGCGACACATTTTTGGGGGTGTTACATACACAGTTGTCGGGAATGATGTTTTACTATATGATCACGTTTTTCTAAGCCCGAAAGTGTGTTAAAATGAGTAAAATCACCATAGAAACTGGGTAACTTCTTATATAAAATTTCTGCACTATTTTTCTTGACATGGATAGTGTTGGTTCATTTTTAACAAAACTTACTAAATGACTGTAGCTATTATTACATAAATTTTTACATGTTGTAACTTTTATAATATTATTTTACAAATGATTATTATCAACTATTTATATAATATCATTATTATAATAAAAAAATATTAAATCACGCTTTTATTAATAATAATTAAATTATTGCGACAAAAGATAATATTTTTACGGATACATATACTTGGACATTGAATATCAAGCGTGACTTAAGCATTGTTTCAACTTTTATAAATTAAACAAAACTCTTAGGTGGTGTTACGGATACATATACGTAGACATTTATTTAACCAATACGATGTAAATATCGTTTTGACTTTTTAAATTAAACAAAAACTAATAGGTGGTGATGTAACTCTATAACTTACGATGTTATATTTATATTAAATACATTATACTTATACGACCTATAATTAAGTAGGTTGCATTCCGGATCGTTTGCGACGATTACTTTGTTGATTTTGCGATAGTCACTACTTTCACTAGAGGTGAGTTTATAGCCCATCTTTCACTTGTTTTACATTTACTTTACAAATCTCGGGGGAGAATACGTGCTCGCTACAACTTATTTACATATTCATGTACAATCTCATTTGCATACTCTTATACATACTTGATTCCGTAACTTGGTTACAAACTCGTTTACATAATCATTACAAACTCGTTACAACTTTGTTATACACTCATTTTCATATCTTGCAATGGGATACAATACTTGTTTTCACTTATAGACGCAACAACTATACTTTACTTTTATGATTACGGATTAGCTTAAGTTGCATGAACTGTTAATTACTCGGAGGATAAGCGCGAATGTTATAAAATAGATCTATTTGGGATTGACAATCCTCATTTGGGTGATTAGCGATCACTGGTGTCGACATACCGAGCCAACGAACATTATACCATGTCGGAGCATGACTGGATTGGTGTCTACAGGGCATAAAAGTCTACGCCGCTATTTCATAAACTTAGGGGTGCAATCGTAATACACATGGTGACTATTGTATTGGATACAATGGTCATGCATACTTTACAAAAGCTTTGGTCCAACTATACTTAACTTTTTTATGACTATTGTAAGGAATATAATAGTCATACACATCTTTGATTCAACATTCATACATACATTTTTGTGACTATTATAAGGATTCAAATAGTCATGCATACTTTACAAATCTTTGATTCCAACATTTTACTAAACACATTTTGTGTGGTTTGTGTTTTAATACGCATATTAAAAACCTATATATTTAAGTTTATACATTGCAAGTCTTGTATGGGCGGGACTTGTAATACAATAAATTTGTATATATATAGTTTTGTGATTTACATTTACGTTTACAAAAACCTATGAACTCACCAACTTTATGTTGACACTTTTAAGCATGTTTTTCTCAGGTGAATTAGATGTTTGGCTTACTTGATGTGTATTGGAGTCTAAACAATACAAGATTTCTTTTCAAATGACACATTTAGAGGTCGTTCTCTCGCATCTTGTGCAAAGGTACTCATGAAGTAACGCTCCCGGACAATATTCCGCTGCGACCCAATTTGGGGGTGTTACAAAAAACCTATACAACGTATTCGATATCAAACATCAATATGGCGTATTTAGTTCACAGAATACGACGTATCAAATGTCTGAGACAAGCAACAACTTATATTTTTTATAATCGGTTTTTGTGACAATCTACATTTTCAGATCATTGTACGTCAATAAATTCAAAACTATTTACTTTGAACCTTTACGTGTTTACTTTTAATTATAACCGTTAAGTGAAATCGGGTAAACTGAAAAACAACTTTAAACGTAAACCGGCATTTTTCTAGGTTAATAATTACCTATTAACTTGAAATATTTTATTTTGAACGTTTACGTACTTAATTTAATCTAAAACGAGAAGTTATCCTGCATAGAGCGAAAAACGTCTTTGTATGCACACTGACTTTAGACTAATTTTAGTCTACATTATTTAAACATATTATCAGTCCCATGAACATATTTTACAAGTCACATACATTTGGTTTTACCACTTATACGTAAGTCGTTTAAAACTTACATTATATTCCGGCATGTATACACAACTTACCCAATACCCTCACCACCTTTGAACTAACACCTTTAACACTTATATACTATCAAAATAGATGTTTTCCCTCCCCAAGTGATTAGAAAAATCAGCCTCTAAAGTATTTATACACAAAATACCACCAAAACCACTTTCTACACTTAATCATTCACCAACTATATCACAAAGTCTTCCATAATCTAGCTAGTAGTCAAACCAAAATATTTTCATTTTCTTCTCACACATTTACAAGCCAACCCCACTCTTAGACCCTTACATTCATTAATTTCATAGTCTTTTGGTCCCCTAGATATTTTAAATATTTTGCACACTTATCCTTTATCACTAGAACTTCTTATTATCTTCCCATTTAACACATCTAAAACACACAACACTCTCTTTTCTCTCTACCATTTTTGGCAGCCACAATCCAAGAACAAGATTATTTTTCAAGCTTGATTTAAGGGTTACAAGATCATTTGGTAAAAGGGTTTCATAGGCTAGGGCTTATACTTGATAAACTAGGGTTTTCATTTGTTATCTTAGGTAAATCTTGCACCTTGTTTTTAATCATCTTCACTAACACTTTGTAAGCATTAATAACTCATTTACACTCTTATTTATCATTTCATGTTTATGTATTTTCTTTAAAATTAGCATCACCCATATGTTGTGTTAAGTTTTTCATAAACTAAACTAGTGAATATTGGTAAAGTGGTGTATTGTTGAAGATGGGAATAGGTTAAACTTGAGATGGATTGTTGTTAGGCCTATTTTGGGAAGATGTAGAATATGTCCCAAACAACCCATGTGTTATGGGTTACTTAAAAAGGTTTTGAGATGTTAAAACTCTAATATTATGATTGTAGATGTCGTTACGGAAATTTTGGTATAAATAACTCAAAAAATGGACTTATAACGAAGAAGTTATAGCCGATTTAAATTTGGTGAAACATAAACATTTTGACAGCTTTTAAAATATTTTGGGACATTCTATCTAGTTTTTGAATCGAGGTTTTGACCCCTTTCGGGTCTGAATCGGCTAAAGTGTATAACAGAAACTTGTCCGGAATGATTTTTCGCTAAAATAAGCAACCTTTTTTGAGGCATGAATGTTTAAAATGAAGGAGTTATGCCATGTTAAAGCCGAATCATTTTTGAAACTATATAAGACTAAATATAGCTGATTGAAACTTATTTTTGGGTTTTCGGGTCCGTTTGAGCTATAAAAACCTTAGCAAATAATAGTGTATTACTTATAAATTATTAGGACGCGTTAGAAACTTTATAGAAATGATATTTCGTAAGCATTAGGAGTTTACTAATAATGGAAAGTTTTTACTAGACGTAAAGTATATATTAGTAAGATAAAAACAATAACTCTCGGTTTAAGTGTCAAAACTAAATTAAAAACCCCATAATTTGCGAAATCATGTTTTGACTAACAAAAATATAAAACAAGCATTTGCGGGTGATGTTGACTTTCTAAAAATAGTTTGTGCATCGTTTTATTTTATTTCGCTTGCATTATTCTAAATTGACCTATAATTAAATAGGTTGCGTGCCAGACTTTTTGTGACGGTTTCCTTTGTTGATTTTCTCAAAAATCAATACATTTACTTGAGGTAAATCTCATAGCCCCTATTTTACTTGTTTTAACTATTTTGGGGGAGAATGCATGCTCATGTATAAACTCGTTTACATACTCGTTTTCATAACTCGTTTACATACTCGTTAACATACTCATTTACAAACTCGTTTACATACTCGTTTACAAACTTGTTTACTTGCTTATTTATAAACTCGTTTACATACTCATTTAAAAACTCGCTTACATACTCGTTTTCATAACTCGTTTACATACTCGTTTACAAACTTGTTTACTTTCTCATTTACAAATTCATTTACATACTCATTTAAAAACTCGTTTACATACTCGCTTTCATAACTCGTTTACATACTCGTTTACAAACTTGTTTACTTGCTCATTTAAAAACTCGTTTACATACTCACTTTCATAACTCGTTTACATACTCGTTTACATACTCATTTACAAACTCGTTTATATACGCTTTCATAACTCGTTTACAAACTCGTTTACATACTTGTTTACAAAATTGTTTACTTGCTCATTTACAAACTCCTTTACATACTCATTTACAAACTCGTTTACATACTCGTTTACAAACTTGTTTACATGCTCGTTTATTTTATAACACCGCGATTACTTTTCAAGACTTTGTGAGTTTTTTTTGGGTAAAAGGGACTCACCCCGGTAAAATAACTTTGTGAGTTTATATCCATGCTATAACTTGTTATTCACTATTTTATAAATCGCGGGGTGAGATACATTGCTTGTTTTACAATAGGACGCAAGTACAATACTTTTCAATTTTTACAATGATTACGGATTAGTCTAAGTAGCGACAACCTACTATGCTCACTATCATGAACTGTCAATTACTTTGTGTAAGCGCGAGTGTTATAAATAGATCTATTTAGGATTGACATCCCCGTTTGG
>BQNB010028421.1:0-34735 GCA_026074375.1 Tanacetum coccineum | reverse complement strand
GGGGATTGTCAGTCTCAATAGATCAATCCATAACACTCACGCTTACTACAATAGCAATTAACGGTTCATGATTTGGAGGGGACTTACGTGGCAGATGCGGTAACTTAGGCAATTATATTCAGGCAATAATCTGGATATCATACAATTTAAAAACACTTGTGTCCAATAGTAAAAAAATAATGTGTTCAAAGCTCACGGTTTTCATATATATAGGTAATCAATGGTCTCAAATGATGTAGTAAATAAATCAAGCTTTAATTAGTTCATAAGAAAACAGCCATGTATCGCACATGTTTTAGAAGTCATGTAGTAAGCAAGTAAAAGTTTTAGTAAACATAGTCATGTAACGCTTATGTAGTAGAAATCAATGAGTTTACTTGGTAAAACGAGCATGTATTCTCACCCGAAAATAGTTTATGAAAACCATTAAAAGAGAAAAGGTGGGGCTATGAACTCACCGAGAAGCAATGAAGTATCGGATAAGAGAATCACACCGAGTGAACGAAGATGACAACGATGCGAACATCATGATCAACAATGAAGAAACGAAGTCGAGAGATCCGAACCGCGACCTAAAATAATGGTGCGCGTAAGAATATATTTATAAGAAAAATGCATAAAATGCACAAGCATGTAAAATATATATTCCGTCATATATAAAATCTTATATCGTAGAATCCATGAGTGCGCCAAACTTACTTATTTATACCCACTAAAATGATCCGCCTTATGTTTAACTCCATTTTAACCCATTCCGACTAATATGCAATTTTAATGTAAATTTCCCATTTTGACCCATTATAAAGATTAAGACGTCTAGATGCGAACAAAAGCGAAATACTATCCTATTAGTTGCAAATTTCAGTTATTGTTAAGATATTTTACGCCTAACTATTTTCCATAACGTTAATTGACCCTTAGAAGAATTTCACCAAGTTGACTTTATATTATATATATTTCCTTAAATCTGACCCGTCCATGACGACCCTCTAAATCACATTTTCACGACTCGGACTCTAAAGCAATTTGATGTAAAATGACTTTTCGGACAACTTTTTAGTTTTAGCTGAGACCTGAAACCAAACAGAAAATGATCAAAATACCCCTGCAAGTTTTTGCAGAAAACTTAACTTTTTCCTAAAAATGTAATATCTAATCCTAAGCTTTTCAACTCGTTAACACACGTTTTCAGCCTTAGTTATCCTCGCGGAAAGGTAAAACGGCATTTTATACAAATTTTTAGTTTTACCCGAGACTCAAAGCTCGACAGAAAAGGACGAAAATGCCCCTATATCAGATCTGATGCAAACTAAAAAAAAGAAAAAACGCAGATTTTATTCCAAGCTTTTCAACCCGTCATTACACAATTTTAAGACTTACAAGCCTTGTGACAAAGTAAAATGACATTCCGGACAACTTTCGTGTTTCGCCGGAAGGCCAAAACGGACTCGAAAGTGGCCGAAATGGTCATTTAAAATTCTGCGCAGCTTACTAAAATACTAAGTGTTGATATAGTATATATTTAATTTTCTAAATTTCAATCGACCATATTACGGGACGATCCACCTACCAAAACGTTCATAAAAAGAAGGCATATCATACTCTTAAATCAAAAATAAGTTTTTACATTTTTACGTCACTCAAAACATGTTGCGTAACTTTCTGCAGTAAATTGTCTATTCCGACACTATACCAAACGCCACTTTTACTTCACCAAAACTTCACAACGCGCCTAAACTAACTTATCTCCGACATCTAAACAAATTTCAATCATCCCAATTCATCAGCAACCTCAAAAACTTAACATGCAACACCATCCATGGATTCTCGACACCAAATCTAGTACATGCATATAATATAAAAATCAATCAATGAAAAAGGTTAAATAGAGGACTTACAACACAATGTAAAACACAAGACAATCAACACTATCAAACCCCTTTGGGTTTGATCGTCGGCCGAACACCACAAAGACCAAAACAATGCTCCAACTTGAGTTTTGTTATACCAAATCTTGTTTACACAATCAATATCTAACACTTGCTAATCCTTTACCTTTAATCAGATTAAAATCCCTTTTTTTTTTATCAAAATCATGAAAAAACAAGAACTCGATAGACTTGATGCATGGTGTTTATTGTTGTTAGAGAATGATTAGGGTTTAGTTTAGAAGGGATTTAAAGTCGAATGGAAGTTATTTATGAATTTTGAGAGATGATTTTGGTGTTTTTGAAGGGGATGGCGTCGAACACAGTAAAGAGGGGGGAGGAGTCGTTAGAGATTTTTTTTGTCTGTGTGTTTTAATGAGGTTATGACTCCTTATATAGCATCATTGACTTTCCTAGTAATCTAGTTGACTTTCATGTTTTATGAAATTTTAAGGATTGTTTGGTTTTTGGTTTTGTAGGAACTAGTAAAAAGGAAAGGGGTGTTTGGTTTTTAGTTTTGATGAAGACTAAAATTAAGGAGGGTGTTTGGTTAATTTTTAATTTATCAAGTTTTATTATTAGTTAGGCCCAAAATATGTAGTTTAAATGCTAAACTTGCAAAAATATTAATTTTGACGCGGTTTTCGGCAATTACACGGGAAAAGTCAGGAAATATTAAAATAAGAATAAATAAGCTTTCGAAGCTAAAATATGAAATTTATCGATTTCTCAAATGCTAAAACGGATAAATATTCCAAGCACGACTCCAATTTGACTAGGAACGTGAAATTTCCGAATCGGGTAAAAGTAAAAAATAAAAATTTTACTTAACGATAAAAATAAGAAGAAATTATAATAAATTTATTTACCTGAAAATACGAATTCTCACACATCGAATGTCACGTTAAATGATTTTGTGTGTTTATTAAGGATGATGTAGGCTTTGATATTTTAGGAGTAACTTAAAAAGAGACCTTCGTATGACTTTGGGTCAAACTTAGTGAGGTAGTCTTTGGTGTTTAGGATAAAGTACTTGCCTCCAAACACTCTTAAGTAATCAAGAGTAGGTTTCCTACCTCTTAAGAGTTCATAAGGTGTTTTACCTAAGATGGCTCTAATTAAGATTCGGTTGAAGATGTATGTTGAAGTATCTATGGCGTTACTCCAAAACTTTTGTGGTAACGATTGTTCATTCAACATGGTTCTACTCATTTCTTGGAGTGTCCTATTTTTTCTTTTTACCACGCCGTTTGATTGTGCTGAGAAGTTATGTGTAATACCATTGGCATTACAAAACTCTCCAAATTGCACTTCATTATCAAATTCTCTACCGTGGTCCATCCTGATTGACACTATTAAACATCCTAATTGATTTTGTATTTTCCTACTAAAGATTTCAAATTGCTCGAAAGCCTCAGTTTTATTCTTAAGAAATCTTGTCCAAGTATACTTAGAGTAGTCATCTACTATGATTAAGGTGTAAAGGTTTCCTCCGTAACTCCGTACAGCGGATGGATCGAAGAGATCCATATGAAGGAGTTCTAAGCATCTAGTCGTTGAGACTATAATTCTTAGACATATTGTAGTACTATCGTTGAGCTAGTATTCCTAATTTTGCAAGCATACACAAAAGGAGTTATGATCAAACATAAGCTATAGTTAAGATTCGAACCTGATTCCTTAGATGCAGAACGCATGAATGTGTGACGCAATAGTTATTCGGACCTAATCTCCATGCACACAACGTTGTAATTTTCATCAATCAGTTGCAAGATAAATTTTGCTTTGGCTTATATTCCTTTGGATAGGGTAATTTATCAACACGTATAAGCCGTATTCTTCCTAATACCTTTACCTATAATCTAACCATCCTTAGGTGGATTTCACTATCATGTTCAGAGAAAGTTACTCTATATTTATTATCAAATATTTGACCTACACTTAGTAAGTTAAATCTTAAGTTATTTGCATGTTCTACATTATCTATAATGAGAGAGTCCATACAAAATCGTACATGTGTTTCTAATAGAAGTTACGTGCAAAGACTTACTACCAAAAATGGTACATTACTCTCCTGTGTATTACCTTGTAGGATTTTAGAGGATCTATGGTTACCGTCATAGTGTTTTAGAGCATCTTTGCTATCCTTTATGATTAGGATCACATAAATGACCCGAACAAATAAGCTTCGGAACACATCGGGAGAGATACAAGACAAAAGTATAGCTCGTTAAAGCGAGTAATAATAATGTAAACGGACCAAGTAATGAAAACCCATCATTGCCCAAAGGCCCAAGGCCCAATAGTAGAGGCTATGTATAAAGCTTTTTCTTCATTTTTAGTTAAGGCATCTTAGATATTTAGAATTCAATTTTTGGTGTGTATTTTAGTTGCCACAGCCATAGTATCTTTGTTTTTCATTAATACAAGTCAATTGTAAAGTCTCAATCCTTGTGTGTTCTTGGCGTGTTTTTAACGTATGATCGTAAAGACCTACAATTGTTATCAAGGAGCACAAAAGTGGATTTGTTTTGGATGTGTTTTTGAACCGAATTTTTTAAAAAAAAGTGGGGTTTCGGATTTTTTTTGTGTCTTGATCGAAAGGAATCACAAAGAAATAAAGGGGCGTACGTTTAATTGTGGTTCGAATTGAATTGGCAAACTATTTGTGGATTTACAAAATTTTCGTGATATATAGAAGATTTTTTCTTGATTGCGTTTTGAGCATCTTCATATGCGTTTGAGAATATTCATGTTACGTTTTGATTAATTATTACATGTGTGCGTTTGAAGCAACCAGAGATTGCGTTTTTTGAGCGATAACAGGTTGCTGTTAAGAAGATACTACTGCGATTTTGACTAAAACCTCGACGCGTGGCCAAAAAATTTCAAGCATTGCGTTTATGACAATAAAAGTCAATTGCGTATTGGCTTCAAGTGTCATTGCGTTTTGAGCAAAATCTTTCATTGCGTTATTGAGAAAAATTTACATTGCTTTTTTATAAAAATTTCATATGCTTTTGTGAGAAAAATTGTTCATTGCGTTTGAGGAAGATATCATTGCTTTTGACACACAATTATCAATGCGTATTGACTCACAAAGTTTTGTATGTCGTATTGACAATCCCCTGTGCGTATTTGATCAATCTAAGTTGCGTTTGGCTTGATTTGTCCGGCAAAAAATAATTTTGTAGTCGTGTATTGTTCCGAAATTTTTATACAAGCTCGGAAACGGCCTACTTCCAAACTCTTTCATCTTTGTGAGTCAAGAGCCCTGGACATTTTTTGGCCATTCGTGAGTCATTTAGTCCCTCAAAACAGCATTTACTGTTTCAAATTTTTTACCCCCCCGAAAAAGAAAATCATAAACCTTCAAGATCCAAATCCCCATCAATCAATCACTTAAGATCAGATCATTCATAAACAACGTTATTCAATGGCAACAAATGAAGAAACATATGCTGCTGGCACCGATACTCGTCCACCAATGCTGGTTGAAGATGATTACGAGTCGTGGAAAATTCGCATACAAAGGAACATTCGTGGTAAACCAATGGAATCTATAAGGATAATCCATTCATAATGGACCTACACCTCACGCCAGATTGTCACATATCTGTCACCTCCTTGTACTACGAATTGTGCCCGGACCGAGGAAAAAGCTTGATTCTGAGTATCAACTACGAAGAAAAAACAAGCTTCGTGAGAAATGGCTGAATAAACAAGCTGCAATCATCATCATCAGGTCTTCCCCGACACAATCATCAACATACTTCAATCAGACAAGCAACTTAGATATTTAGAGATTTCATTTTTGTGTGTTTTCGTTGCCACATCCATTTTTTGTGGAGAATTGGCAACGATGAATATGACATGCAATCGTTGGCTATGGTGATTAAAACTGGGCGACACTATCATCTCTCGATTCTATGGATTTGTTTTTGAAGGACTCAAGCACCACCTACTTCTCAGAATGACAAATTTGTGATGGAATTAGAAGTTTGGCATTCCGACAACACTCTTGTTACATTCGCAACTCAGATATGGTGATCTCTCAAAGTTCACGGACTACCAACCTGTACTCCATCTCACTGAATGATATGATGTCAGCTTCACCAGTTTGCGTAGCTTACAAAAGCCTCACCAGACGAATTCAAGGTTAATTGGGCATCGTCGTTTGAATCATCTTAGTCGGGTACATTGAACGAATTGGCTCGAAAAAATCTAGTCAGAGTATTACAACCATGCTTAAATATTACAAAGACCATTCTTGTGCCATCTTGTCAGCTATTTAAAAGCAAGAAAGCAATCACATCCACTAAAGTGCAGAGAAACACCAATACTGAAGTTTCTCCATACACTACATATGGACCTCTGCTGGAGCCAATGAGAAGCGGAAAGTATCAACGGAACAGAAGTATGTTTTTGGTGATAGTGGGATGATAACAGCCAGATTTGGGATGGGTAATATTTTTCAGAACAAAGTATAAACTCTCTCAGGTGTGATTGAGAATTTTTATTGTAAAGACTTCAACGAGCCCTGATAATGCTACTATCTATTTTAGTCCAGAACAGATAATGGATACAGATGTTTTGTGGGATAATACACTCGACTGATTGGTTGAGAGTGTTGGATTTCTCATGAAACAGCGTTACTCGTCTCGCACAACAGAAGCGGGCGTTGTCGAAATACGGAACCGAGAACTCTTGTGGAAGCTGCTCGTACTAGTGCACCGTTATGCGAAAGCTCCACTGATCCGAATGCTTACGCGTAAGCCACTTGAGTGTGTATACACCAATTCGATTCTCTTGTACACACGCATCACGGGAAGTACCTATTATGAACTGCTGAAGGGAAAAGAAACCTAAATCTACAATTCTTCGTCGAGATGTTTGATCTCTGAGCTGATCCCACCAATGACTACGTACGTTGGGTAAACTTCAAGCGAAATGTCAGATATAGGTATATTTTGTTTTGGCTATGCACCCACACAAGAAGGCATACACGAATCTACAGTGTAAACCGAACGCGCAAGATTCAGAAACCGTTAATGTTTACCTTCAGATGAACTTACCGAAGTTTGAGGACGCCGTGTCAAACCATTCAGGCCTCGCCCCTCAACAAATGACTTCATGTGCCAAACAGAACAGAACTCGAACATACAGCATTACAGGCAGACGCCGCCGTTCAGCACTGGTAAAAGGACCCCAGAACCACCAAGTGTCCCTCCTACAATAGAAACAGGTTAGTACGATTATTTCAATGGATTTGATGATGAGTTAGGTTTGTTCCGATACTCGGTTGTCCGATAACGTCCTTTTAAGATTCCTGCTGCACCGGCACCCAGAAGCCAATGAGTTCACCTTCCACAACAGTTATCATATAAGGTATCTCCTGCAGTTACTGAAAGCCTCATACCTCATCAAATACCTCTACCAGAACACTAGTGATTCTGATGTGAAACACTGTTCGATCATGTAGAAGAAATTGATTTGACACCTATAAATTCTCCTAAAACCGATTCAGAGGCATCTCGATTCCAACCAGTCAATATCGATGTTACTCCCAACAACCAATTACCTCACATCAAAAGTGGACTCAAGCACATCCCACTTTAAAACATTATTGGTGATAAAGGATCGACCTGTCTCAACAGGAAACAGCTAGAAACTCGGACGCAATGTGGTGGTTTTCCTCAATGAATTCTTAAACTCATGTTGAACCAAAGACTTACAAGCAAACCTTAGAGCACTCATGCGTGTATTGAGGCTATGTGCAGGAATAAAATTCATGATTTATATGAACGTCTAAGTAAGGATACGTTGTACCCTTGTCCAGATAATATTTCTTATCATCCCGCGCAAATGGAATTTTCCAAAATTAAGTGGATGAATATGGAGACGTCTTGAAGAACAAATCTCGTTAAGTGGCGAAAGAGAATAACGTCAGGAGCTGGTATTGATATTGTAGTAATCAATTGCTCCGTTGCTAGATTAGATGCTATCAACCACTTCATTGCTCGACGCAGCAGAGTATGAACATGGTCCACTTCAGATGGACGTGAAAACCGCCATCCTCACGTCAACTGAAATGAAGTTGTCTATGTTTAGTCAACCAGAAAGATTTGTTAGAACCAGATTCTATCCATCTACATGTTAACCGACACAAGAAAGCTCCTCTATGGCTTAAACAAGCTCCCGGGCGTGGTATGACAAGCTATCAGCGTTTCTAATCAAGTCAGGATTTACAAAGGGCGTGGTCGATCCAACTCTGTTCACCAGGAAAGCAGGCAAACATATCTTACTGGTACAAATATATGTTGATGATATTATTTTTGCCTCTACCAACCCCAAAGCATGCAAATTTTTGGCATATTGAATTGAACTCAACTTCAAGATGTCGATGATGGGAACCAAATGTCCATTCGTTTTTAGTTTACAAGTTTCTCAAAGTCCACAGAGTGCTTTTTAACAACCATTCCAAATATGCTAAGGAAATCTTGAAAAGTTGGGTATATGACACATGCACACCCATTGACACACCAAATGGCGGAGCGTCCCGACCTTTGTGAAGATAAGGGAGGGAACGCTTTAATAGATCCTCACGATTACGTGTATGGTTGGCTCCCTTATGTGATCTTAGTAGCATCTAGACGCTGACATAGAATTTGCTGTTTTTTATGTGTGCACGGTACATGCTAAGCCTATCGAAATGCACCGTAATGCATAAAGCGGAACTTTCGATACTAAACGGTGAACCATTCACATGGGTCTGTGGTATCCGAAGGAACATCGGCTTGATCTAAAAGCTTTTTGCAGATTCTGATTATCAGGTGTCAAGACACAAGGATGAAGTACTTCTGGTTCAGCTCAATTCTTGACGATCTGGCATGTTATGTCATACCCAAAAAGCATTAAGTACTAGACAATCTCCACAACAGAATCTGAATACACTTTGTGCCCAAGTTCAATGAAGATCGTGCTCAAATCCTCTGAATCTGTATCGCAACTCCAGAGACCAAATGGAGATTTGATTTCAACAAAAATTCCAATGTTGTATTGAGTGACAATCAGAAGAGCGCTATTGTCACTCGTGCTGAGTATATAGGAGTATTTCAACACTCCACACTCTCATGGCACGCATACGGGTTTTCTCCAAATGCACCATTTGATATACAGTCACCACTTCATTCACAAGAGCATGTTCTGTAAGAGTAAAGTTTGTTTGATAGATTAGTATCATTTTCGTGGAAACCAAATATACCAACTCTGAACATATTATACGAAGGCATATACCCGTAGATGAGGCGCTTTGCAACACTACACCCACTGCTTTTGTGTTTAAACAAATGTCACCAGAGACTCTCAGGAACTACAGGTATAGCTAGTATCTAGTCTTCTAGGAGTAATCAGTTTGTATTTCACACTAAGTAATCATTGAGTGTATAATTTAAAAAAAAATGCTTGCCGTATTTCAGACTGGTTAACCCCGGATCTTTCCCAGAGATTGTATAGTGTACGTTATTCAGACATTTTTTCAATTAAGACAAGTACAATTGTGTTCTAAGCCCCACACCATTATATTTATCCTCAAAACAACTTGTTTTATCAAACATTTTCGGAGTTAACCAAATCGAAACCATTTACATGGGTCCATTTGATTTGAGGGGGAGTAATCTTATTTTCTCCAAGTTTTTTCAGATTCAAAAGACGTCTAGATTTGTCGGATTATCTATTGCTTGAAAGATTGACAGACCAACCGCCTACAAGTTCAAGACATGAAATGCAGTATCATTTCCCGGTCTAGGGGTGATTACTAAAGTCATTGTTTCGATTCGCTCACTTGATATAGATGTGTGCTATGTTCACCTCAACCACATACATATAAGGAGGGTTAGAGTCTTGAAACATCTTAATAAGTCCATTTCTAATCAAAACCCTTATTCTCACAATTTTCATACTTTATGAGATCAGTGGGGAGAAAATGTCTAGACTTAAACTGTAAAAACGTGAGATCCATTAATGATTCGAATGCGAGATATCCAAAATGCTAAGTCCTAATCCATGGGCATCGATGTCTAAACATTTTCGAATTATGCGCGCGCCATTGTTATGGCGGGTGTACATAAAGTATTAATATGATAAAAAATGTCAAGGTACCAAAGTAAGTGTATACACACTGGTATCTTGATAAACTGACAAGAATCTTTATGTTTCATGTTCGTTGAAGTGATACTTATGGAATGCTGAGGGAAATGAGAATGTTGTATCCACCAGGTGTATTCGTATGAATGGCCCTTTCAGGCCTGGTCTTTCGGACTGCGCCCACTATGAAGTGGATTTCCATAAAATAGGACTATGTACAATATTTTGATTACCCAAGGCTTACCACACAGCATATCTATTCGGGAATATTTTTCAAAACATCAATCAAGAATGACATATCATGATTAAACTTTCAGTTTATTGTGCCCGCAAACATATTTTATAAGCACAACGTAATTGTTAATCAAATTCATTTTTTGCATCACAGGCCTTCTACGGATAGCATATAATTTGAGTAAGAAGAATAACGCTAAAAAAGGAAAAAGAACGGTATAGTTCAGTCAGAATAGTAACTAGTACTATGACTCACTCTATACCATACTATAAAGTAGAAATACTAATATTGTAAGTTAGTCATCGGACATCTGGTTCCTAGATAACGGCGGAACTATTAAGGGGAAATTTGATACGAATATGGTTAAATAAGAAGGAAATATCTTGAGTCACGTGTCCGGAAAACCTTGTCAAGAAGTTCTTTTAATGAATCTTTCATGCTCACAGGGTGCAGTATTTCGTACTTAATCATTGACTCCTCACGGAATCAGAGGTTAAATTGTAACCGAGTGCCAGTAAATTGTAGTATCGTTCTATACTCCGGTCCCCTTCAAAATTACAAAACCTTTGTTGTTTTCATCAAATGTTTTTTTCTAGAATCACATTAAGGAGATTTTACATAACCAAAATTTTATTTGAGTTTGGAGGCTAAATTGTTCTATCATAGCGAATGACGACTCAAAGTAATCCAATGCATCATCAAAATTGGTGGCACGTTCTCTTGCAAGAAACAACAACTGTTCTTCATCCAGTACTGCACCACTCTCCTGGGCTTGCGTAAGCAGCATCTTGTCTTTGAAGTAGTCTGAATCCTAAGGACGCTTTGGTTGTGGACATTCTCGTGCTATGTGCCCGATTCCTTTGCAGTTGTAGCACATAATGGGTTTAACTTAACCAGGATTCATGTTTCCAACTCTGTTCTGACCTCCAACATTCACAGCTACAACATTTCCTCTTGCATTGTTCCTCTGAAATGGTCTTCCTTGATTATTCGCATTGTATCTACCTCGAACATCCTGAACAACAACTCTGCCGTCTTAAACTGAAGCATTGTTCCTTGCGTTTGAGGAAGTTCGGAGGAGGGCAAGTGTGTTGGTTATGCTTTCAATCAAGTTATCCGTTGAAGTGCTTCCTGTTAGGATCACATAAATGGACCCGAACAAAGAAGCTTCGGTCACTCGAAGATACAAGACAAAAGTCTAGCTCGTTTAAGCGTGTAATATTATGTAAATGGGCCATTAATGAAAAAGCCCATCATAGCCCAAAGGCCAAGGCCCTAGAGAGGCTATATAAAGCCTTTTTTTCTTCATTTTTAGGAAAGCAACTTAGATATTTAGAGTTTCATTTTTGTGTGTTTTGTTGCCACACCATTGTTCTTTGTTTTTCTTTAATACAAGTCAATTTAAAGTCTAATCTTGTGTGTTCTTGTGTTAATCGAATGATCTAAAGACCTACAATTGGTATCAAGAGCCAAAAGTGATTGTTTGGATGTGTTTTTGAACCGAATTTTTTTTAAAAAAAGTGGGGTTTCGGATTTTTTTTGTGTCTTGATCGAAAGGAATCACAAAAAAAATAAAGGGGCGTACGTTTAATTGTGGTTCGAATTGAATTGGCAAACTATTTGTGGATTTACAAAATTTTCGTGATATATAGAAGATTTTTTCTTGATTGCGTTTTGAGCATATTCATGTTGCGTTTTGAGAATATTCATGTTGCGTTTTGAGAATATTCATGTTGCGTTTTGAGCATACAGATTGCGTTTTGAGCATACAGGTTGCGTTTTGAAGATTTCTATTGCGTTTTGACTAAAACGCTACGCTGCCAAAAATTTTCAAGCATTGCGTTTTGACAAGAAAAGTCCATTGCGTTTTGACTTCAAGTGTCATTGCGTTTTGAGCAAAACTTTCATTGCGTTTTGAGAAAAATTTCATTGCGTTTTGAGAAAAATTTCATTGCGTTTTGAGAAAAATTTCATTGCGTTTTGAGGAAGATATCATTGCGTTTTGACAACAAGTATCATTGCGTTTTGACCACAAAGTTTGTTGCGTTTTGACAATCCATTGCGTTTTGATCAAGCTAAGTTGCGTTTTGCTTGATTTGCCGCAAAAATAATTTTTGTGTCGGATTGTTCCGAAATTTTTATACAAGCTCGGAAACGGCCCAACGGTCATGGACTCTTCCTCTTTGAGTAAGAGCCCTGTCATTTTTTGGCCATTCGGAGTCATTTAGGCCCTCAAAACAGCATTTTACTGTTTAATTACCCGGAAAATCATAAGAACCTCCTTTACACAAGTCATCAATCAACAGTCACTTAAGATCAGATCATTCATAAACAAAGTTAATCAATGGCAACCAACAATCCAGTCAATAAGGTACACTCCAATGACAATCAAATCTTTGATAATGTGGATTATCTTTGAGCTATATGGAGCATGCACAGGACGAACATTTAGACTCCGATGCTGAGATGAGATGATGACACTTACGTTCCCGTATCATTTAGTATCTTCTTGAAACGAAGACTAAAATGTTCCACTGAGGTAGCTGCTGAACATCTGATAAGTCTTATGATTGCCATCTTAACTGACTTGGAAACCCCAAACTAGACGGGCATGCTTAAGGTTAACCAGAAAAAAGTTTGAAATCGAGACCTTAAAAATGAGCTTCTTCAATGCAAGCAAGAAATATGTCGTCTAGATACCCACAAGGTCAAACTTGATCTTGAAAACAAAGTTAGACAGGAACAAGCCCTAGTGATTCAGCGTAATAAGCGTAACGCTGAACTTGTGCAAGAAAACGATTTGCTTAAATCCACTCTTTCAGGAAAAGAAAAATCAATTGCATTTTTACAATCTGAAAAGGAAAAGATTTTATCTGAGAAAAAGGATCTAGCAGATAGTTATCTAGATGAAATAGTTTGTTTAAAGAATGCTAACAAAGTTGCAAGAGATATGTTGCAAAGATTTAACATGCAACAAAAAATATTCTTTGCTTTCTAGAAAACTAAAGCCGCAACCGCTGACTTGCACAATGAACTCTTGTGACCCGTACACCAGGTCATTGGTTATATACGACAAGTCGAGCTCAACCTGTCTTGTACGATGCTGATACCCTTTTGCATCCCGCTCACCATCCTGTTCGCATATGGGATAGTGAAGATGTCTTGGTACACCAAGTGGTTAGCATGAAAAAGATGAATGAAAAACCAGGACATGTTAGACCCGCAAACGGTTTCTATGACAAGCTTAATGCCATGATGTTTGTTCCTCAGAAGGAACTGTCCCAAGAACAGGCGTATTGGCTTTCCGCCAATGAAATTGCTAGTAATGCGGTAAACCATGCCACACCTGTTACTACTTTTTGTTATATCGTCCACCTCCAGTCAAGTTCTGTTCAGTTTCAAACAGGGATAATGATGTTTTTCATCAATTTTGAAGGTATCATAAATGAACGAACAACACAAAAACCACTCTATGTTTCCGAATGGTGTTTTGATTATGCCAAACAGTTTGTTGAACAACAACTGGTACCATTTTATGACCATTTCAAAAAACACATAGAATCTGCTAATGAAACAATTTTCAAAGAAGTAAAAGAATATGAACAGATTTTTGATGACTTGGATGCGGAGTATGAACGATGTGTTCTTGATAACAAGAACCTGACCATGGAGAAGAAAAATCTTTTGATCAAAAATGACTGCTTAATTGATGAATGTTTGAAAAAGATATCTGCTTATTGTGACTTTACTTCCGATATTGTTGTGCCCCTAGTTCGAATTGCCTTGCAGAAGATCTTGATCTGCATGCAATAGGGACACAACTAATAGTCTTGAACTTGAAGCTGAAATGCCCAAGTGACTGGTAAATAAGTAGTAGCACCTTTAACTCTGAGGAAACCCAAATACTTGCTTCAGGGAATGTGTTTAGAAAAAGATATCTGCTCTATTGTGCTTGCTTCTGATATTGTTGTGCCCCCTAGTTCGAATTGCCTTTGCGAAGAACTTAGATCTAATTGCGATAGGGAACACTCCAAAGTCGTAGAACTTGAAGCTGAGATTTTAAAGAAGCAACAAATGCTTAATGAATCTGAAAAACGTTGTGCCTTTATCGAAAAGAATCACGTTAATTTACAAGTTAAATTTCAAAAATATAAAGAATGTCTTCAAAACCAGAGGGTTTGTGATAATTCTAACTCAACTGCATCTAATGCAATTTTTGAAATTAACAAGTTAAAGGATCAGCTTCAAGGGAAAGACGACACCATCAGAAACTTGCAAACTCAGATCAACATCACGAGAATGTTGAATGTAGGATCCACTGTAGGTAGCTTCGATAAGCAGGCCTTAGAAACTGAGCTAACTCAGTTGAAAGATGCGCTCACTTCAGTTAGAATTCAAATTGATGGGTATAAGGCAGAGAATGTGAATCTGAAACGACGTTATGAAGAACTATCGAAATCTAATGCTTACTCACGTTCTACATTCACCGCAAAGATTAATGCCTTAACTACTGAGAATGCCAAACTAAAAACTGAGCTGAGTGGCAAAAAGAGTAGTGGATCTACAGCCTCTGAGACACCCAAAGTACTTGCTTCAGGGATGTATACCAACAGTTCAAAGTACGTTCCACCTCCAAAAAGAGCCAAGTGGGTAAAATCAACCCCGTTGCTTATGAAACAGCAAGTTACTTTTCAGGAACCACCCAGGACATCAAATAGACCCACACAGAAACCACCAGTGCAACAAAACAAGAAGCCTAATGTTCTTGTGAATCTGTCCACAAGAACCAAACCTGTCACTGAATCTCGCAAACCTATGCCAAAGAGCCACACTAGGAACTATCGTATCTTGCCTAGTAAAAGTGTGAACGCAAGGAGAGCAGCATATCATAATAGGAAGTTGAATGTTGTTGATCATAATCAGTTTGTGATTCGTTCATTGAAGTCTGTCTGTTAATACCACAGACCCCCCAGGCAAAACATAAGTGTGAATCATACTAAAGTAAGGATATGGAAAGAACCAAAATCATAATGTGCGTTGTATGATAACTATCCTTTAACTAGGATAATGGAACCTATTGTTGAGCCTTTAGAACTTACCCCGAGCGTTAGTTCTAGTTCCAAAGTTACTATGATCTCTTGGTTTACTGATTGCAAACTTAGTGATCGAAAGGCTGGTTCCAAGGGGATATTTGGTATTTTTTGAAAGCTAAAGCATTTAATCCTTTGTATATTTGAGAAAAAAAATAGAAAAAGGAAAAAATCAAAAAATATTAGATAAATGGCTTACAGTTATTTCAGACTATAACCCGGTCCTATCCCTTAAGAAAGTATGTCGTCAAAAATACAGTTGTTCCTACTCGAGATCTAATGTACGTTTCAGTGCGCTATTTCTCTAATAGACGAGAAGTCGTCTAGGACATCGAACACTTTTCTCATAAACAATTTGTTTTATCAAACATGTTCGGATTCCATATTCAGACTTTGACTACAGCTCTTTCGATAGAAAACAGGTCAAGATTTGCGGGGGAGAATCAATTATTCTAACAGTTTTGCAGGTCATTTAGACGCACTGTTGCTGATTCTATTGCTGAAAGATTGAAACGACCACAGCCTATGTAATTAGACAATTTGAGAAATCACTCTTGTCTTGGTATATTTCAGGTTTTGTTTCAATAGTCACTTCCTATCTGTGCTCAAATAGCTCACCTCAATGCTTGAGGGGGAGCTCGATACATGTTAAGTCCATTATAGATCAAAACCATACAAAAGTTGCATACTTTTGATTGGGGGAGAAAATGCGACTTAAATGTAACCTGATAACTAATAATTCAATTGATTGAAAATGCTAAGTCCTATCCTAGCATGTGCAAAACATCATTTCGAATATTGATGCACATGTGTAGGGGGAGTAAAAGTGTTAATATAATCAAATATTTAAAGGTACCAAAATTTTGTGTTATACACAAGTATCTTGATAATTCACAAAGAATCTTTTGTTTCATGTTCGTGAATGTGATCTTGAGGAATGCAAAGGAATAAGATGTTGTAACAATACGGTATTCGTATGAATGCTCATGCCTGGTCTTCGGACTACGCCCACTAGTGAAGTGGATTTCCATACAAGTACTTATACAAGTTTGGATTTCCCAAGGCACTTCATATCTTTCGAGATATATTTCAAAACATCGTCAGAGCATTCTGATTTAAACTTTAGCTAATTGTTTAAGAAGGTAAATACTACAGAAAAAAGGCAATGGTACGTATAGTCAGCCAGATAGTAACTGAAACTGACTCACTCTTTACCAGTCTATTAGTAGAAATACTTATCTAGTGTGTTAGTCTTTCAGACATCAGGGTCTAGAGAACGGCAACATTAGGGAATCTATACTTAGGTATTAGAGGAACTAGCTTGTCACGTGCCGAAAAACCTGTCAAAAGGTTCTTGAGAATGAATCTATCGTTATCCACAGGTTTGGCAGTTATTCAACTGAAATCATTGATCCTCAACGAATCCATGAGGTTAAAACGTAACACGACCAGATTTATTATCGGTCTTTACATGATCCTTCAAGATATAAAACCCTCTTGTGTCACAAAATGATTTTCTAGAACACATTAAGTTATTTAACATAACAAAATGTTTTTGTTGGTGACTAAATTGTTCTAATCATAGCAATGACGACTCAAAGTATCCGATGCAAGACATGCTCATATCCTTACTCACATATCTAAAGAAATCAAGAAAGTTTACATACAAAGCTTCCGCACAATCTCTGAAAATCAATGTCTTCTTCAAATGTTAAACGTTATGGAGATTAGAAGAAGATACATCATCAAGCATTCCAAGATTCCTAACAGATATAGCATGTGAGACTTAAGATCAGCGTATGCAAAGTCAAAGTGAAAAGAAGATCACAAGTAATTCAAGAAGTAAAGCGTAAACAATCAAAGAGATCAGAATCAAAGTCATCAATCAAGTTCTGAAGGAACATGATCCAGGTGATAAAGATTGGAATTACCAAAGCACAACAAGTAAAAGTACCCTATCAACAACGAGCTAAAGAGAACAAGCAGGAGTGAGCTTACAACAATACTTCACATGACCGTCACTCATGGGGAATTGTTAGGATCACATATATAGACCCGAACAAAGAAGCTTCGGTCACTCGAAGATACAAGACAAAAGTCTAGCTCGTTTAAGCGTGTAATATTATGTAAATGGGCCATTAATGAAAAAGCCCATCATAGCCCAAAGGCCAAGGCCCTAGAGAGGCTATATAAAGCCTTTTTTTTCTTCATTTTTAGGAAAGCAACTTAGATATTTAGAGTTTTCATTTTTGTGTGTTTTGTTGCCACACCATTGTTCTTTGTTTTTCTTTAATACAAGTCAATTTAAAGTCTAATCTTGTGTGTTCTTGTGTTAATCGAATGATCTAAAGACCTACACTTCCTGTGTCCATTTGACAGTTATCAACAAGTGATGGTTGATTTGAGAATTATGGAGACTCAGATGATTGTGTTGGATACTTCTGATTTGATGCATTAGACACTAGATCCATGTGTTCCCAATAGGTTGAAATGAACCTTTCCCATCATCCTTCTGTTCCTATTTTCATGTACCATTTCATGTTGCTTCAATAGGCATACAACTAATCAAAGTAGAACTCTTCAAACCTCTGTTTAGTTTACTTCATAATGAATCTACTTCCATTCAGGTAACATGTTATATCACAAACTTAGAGTTAAGCTGCAAATTCCTGGACATGGTCCATCTTGATGTTTCTCATGTCTGTTAAAGACTTCGAGAACACCTATAACATAGTAAACATGAAATGTCTCTCCTTTGATTTGACAGAAGCTTCAAATTCATCGAATGATAGTGAGAAATAGTAGTTATTTGGAAGAGTAATTGTATTAATCCCTGTCATCCTTGTTAACTCAGAACCTTCCAAGAATCATCTTCACATGTCCCAAAGTCTTTGGCGTCAGTGTATGGTTGATATGGTGTAGATGTCTTTTGTAAACCTTGAAAAGTTAAAGATATTCGTAAGCACGAATTCAGTTTCTTTATAAATAACCTTTCCTTTTCTTTAGCAGAAAGGTCTGTAAAGATGTAGCACGTTCTGGACCTAGTTGAAGTGCACTCCTCGGTTTTCTTCATCACTCTTCAGCAGAGAGTTTGTATGACGTTGCCCAATCTGAAATGGACCTTTAGTATCGATTCATATGTTCTCTCTACGTTAACTTTTCCCAACAATGACAGACGAATTCTTGTTAGCAAGATTCGAAAGTCCTTTAAGTCATAGATTGTTGGGGCGGTGTAAGGAACCGGCATACCAAAAATCTTCTGACATATTAGACGGCGTGATAGTATTGGTATATGAATGCAAATAACGTTCACAGGTGATTTTTACAAGTCTAAGAATTTAACGATAAGAATTTACGTTTTGTTTGTTGTGGTTTGATTATCTTTGAAGTACTTGGTTGTGGTATTTGGTTTGTTGATTTGTTTGAAATTTGGCGCAGTTGGATTATGAAAAAAAATAAATTTTACCCTATTACCAAAATCTAAATTTGGTGTAAAAATAAGCTAAAAAGGCTAAAGAAAAAATTATATTTTACTTAATTTTTCCCGCCAAAAAGTGTCGCTAAAAAGGTGTCGACCGAAATAATTTTTACCCTATTACCAAAATTTGAATTTGATGTAAAAATAAGTTAAAAAGGCTATAGAAAAAAGATTACAAATTACTTAATTTTTTCGCCAAAAAGTGTCGCTAAAATTTGAATTTGATGTACAAATAATTTTTTTTTTTAATCAAACCGCTGCGTATATGTTTCTATCAACCCGCCGCTTTGAAATCAACCAAACCGCCTCCTATTGATTGAGCAAACCGCTGCCTAACAGGCCAACTCGCCGCCAAGATCTTACTAGGCAAACCGCCGTGGTTTTGAAGTAACTCGCTGCCTAGTTTTGTTAACTCGCTGGATCAATAAAATAATCAACTCGCCGTGAGCAACTCGCTGCCAATAAACTAAGCAACTCGCCGTGAGCAACTCGCTGCCTATAATCTTAGCAACTCGCCGTACCTTTTACCAACTCGCCGGCTAGAAAACAATATAATAACCAACTCTCCACGATGAACACTAGCTCGATTTAAGCAACATCAATCCATTTGAGCCTTTTGACCACGAAACAAAGCTAAAACATGTAACACAATGATGGTGTATGAAGATTAACCTTCCAATATCATGTGTTTCTTCCTGGATCAAAAGATACGAAGCAACTCTCCACGAAGAACACCAAAATAATTCGAACCTTATAAGCTTTGTTTTCGATCTTGAGGCTTGAGAATCACTTGTAATAGCAACAATACTTCTTCCTTAGCATTTATAGCATGAATAACCACAAGATTAACCAACAAAGTAAGCCCGAATAATCTTTTTGAGCCGTGGGCTTTTCTAAACAAAATAAGCCATGAAATTTGCTAATCAACCACAAGAATCAAACACAAATCCACCCTTTTATTTCCTACAAAATCAGCCAACAAATTTTGAGCTTATTTAACCACACAAATCAATCACGAATCCAACTAGGCTCTGATACCAATTGTAGGATCGTTTATTTCATAACACGGTGATGATTCTTGTGATTGGGCTAGTTTCTAGAGAGAGAAACACATAGAGAGGATTTCTAGAGAGAGAAATGTATGTGTTTAAATGGAAAATGATTATGACTAGCTTGCCTCTTCCAAAGTTGGAAGAGGCTTATATAATTTTTACAAAATACCGGGTATTAGTACCCGACTTAAAACCGAAAGACATACGGTTAACTATTAAACTACGAACTATTATAAACAATAAATATACGGGGTGACCGAGTCTTTTACTCATTCAAACAAGATGGTTTTCTAACTTGTGTCATGTGACTACAATTTAGAGCATTGATGAACTCGTCTGTGTAATGATATTTACTCCCACACCAAAGGATCAACAAACAATAACCAAACAAGTTTAAGAACAACAAAGAACACAACAAGGCTTACAAAGATAAAATAACGAATAAATAAATCGACACAAGAATATAAACCGTGGTTATCACACGACAATATAGTCGTGGCAGTCCACGGGATCAAACCAGAGAGATATTATTAAGCTCTTGCAAACTGCACGGTCGTGCCCAACTGCACGACCCGTGCTAAGCTGCACGGGGTAAAAACAGACACACTCAAGATACAATGAGACACACCCAACCCATGTCCAAGTTACAATACAATGAAGGGATAATTTTTATAAGTCAAACATCCTATTCAGTACTTATCTAACCGATGTGGGTTAAGCCTTCCAAACTCAACAATCTCCCACTTGAAGCTGATCACGTCACGCCTCCGCCGTCTCAAGTAATCTCCGTAAACTTTAAACCACCTTCCCTTTAATAATGCTAATGCTTTGACCTTCCTGTACCGCCGAACATACGAGACACGCCACTAACCAAACAAATGGCTAGGAGACTTTCGATACAAGGTATCGTGAACTAACATCATTAAACTGAGAACCTCTCTATCTCTCAGGTAAGACATCATCCTTCATCTCACTTTCTCTGCTTGTTTATTCAACATGCCTTATTTTTGTACTAAAATAAAATATAGTAATCCTATAACAACTTTAATATAGATTTGAATTATAAATTGAGACGCTTCAACTCTCAATATCCTCACAAAACTCTCTCATAAGTTTTTCTCACCTCTCTTTTGGATACACAACTGCCATAGGAACTAACTCTTATTTACTGTTGCTACAAACCAACTTAAGCAAATAACCAAGCAATTTGCTTCTCAAGCATCAATCCTTTCTCCAAGCTTCCATAATTCCTCGAAGCTCCTACTGTTTTCGGACCCCTCACTCGTATCTGAGCTCCCACCTGTTGCTTGATGATTTCTAAACCTCACCGATTGCTCTGTAACCTCTCTGGAATGTCGTCTAACACCTCTTGACTCCTGTCCGATTTTTAACTCTCGTCTTTGGCATGGTTTATCGTAACCCGCAATGTCATTCTATCTACCTCCGCTGTGTAAATATACGAACCAATCACAAATCTGTTCTTCTCGTAAATGGCCTCCTCCAAGTTTGTTTTGAATCCTTCTGTCATCGAACCTCGGCTCTTGATACCACTTATAAGGAATATAACACCCATGACAAAGGATTACACAACGAATAAACCAAAAAATGTAAAACAACAAAAAACACAACAAGCTTACGAAGATAAATAGCGAAAATAAATCGACACAAATATAACGTGGTATCCACACAAGATAGTCTGGCAGTTCCCGATCAAACCAGAGAGATATTATTGAAGCTTCTTGTCACACTGCAAAGACGTCGTGCCCCAACTGGCACGACCCGTGCTAAGCCTGGCACTGGGTTACAAACAGACACACTCAAGATACAACGAGACACACACACCCAGGTCCAAGTTTACAATTACAATGAGAGGAATATTTATAAGTCTGAAACTCCTATTCAGTTTACTTATCTTACCGATGTGAGATAAGCCTTCACAACTCAACAGTCTGCTTCCTTAAATAACTTTCTTTCTATTAAAGTAATGATATGTTTGATAAACATCACGAATGATTAAAAGCTTCTATCACAATAGCACAAGTTAAAAACCCCATCAAATAAAGTAATTGTATTATATTTAATTAAAGTTCATTAAATGTGTCATTTGCTTAAAAGATAAAAGTATATATATTATAAAAAGGAATTACTATAACTACATAAATTTTAAAAAAAAATCTCACATAATAAAATGTTATGTAATTTATAACAATATGTTTTTTTTATTAAATTTTCTCTCATATTTTCATCCACGAATTTGCTTTTCCACATGTGTTGTAAATTTAATGAATTTGTTACATTTAGAAAAGAGAAAAAAAAAAATATAAAACGATGCCTCATTTCATCAAAAGTGAACAAATTACATATAGCAGCCAAAATATTATATCTAAATATTTACACTTAAATTAGGGTGATAGCAACAGCTTATGCATACGTGGTATCTCACTCTGACCTCTTTATCTCCATGCGAGCATTGTTTGTTTGTTTGTGCATGCTGTTAAAAGTGTAACCTGTAAACTTCAGCTAATCGTACTATTGTTTGCTACTTGGAACACGAAACCACTAGACCACAAGATCGCATGTATTATGAAAGGAATCCCTATTACGTTTAATGGTTAAGATTGATGTGTCGAGTTGCAAAACAGTAAGTTTTACAACTCTTTAAGTAGGGCTGTAAACGAACTGAACGATCATTGAACATTTCATTGAACCGGTCGTAAAAAGTCTGTTTATGTTCGTTATTTGTGTAAGATGAACGAAGACATGAACCATTATTTTACTTCGTTTAGTTAAATGAACGTACAGAACACAATGCAAGTCACGTTCGTTCGTTTATAGTTCGGTAGAACGTCCGAATTAGGTTTTATTAAGTCGTTTATGTTCATTTATATGGTTATATTCGTATATCATAATCTTTAATTGGAGAACTTAAATCTAAATATGTTTAAATAAACCGTAACAACTAGTTGGTCCCAACAATTGAATACTAATTAAAACCATCAAAACTAAACATCAACCACTATAAAACATAAAATTGCAAATTTGAAATATTTTATTTTTTTTCTTCGTTCGTTTATGTTCAATCGTTTATGTTCGTTTAAAGGTTGCGTTTAGTTTCTTAATGAACGAACATACACGAACATGAACAAACGCATTTCCTTAGAAACAAACGGAACAACAAAATTCGTACCGTTTAAGCGTTCGTGTCCGTTTATTTGTCCGATTAAAATTAAATGAACGAACATGAACAAGGCCCCGTTCGTGTTCGTTCTGTTCGTTTACAGCCCTACTTTTAACCAATATACTTAGTTGTTATAGTTTAGAATAGGTAAAGTTTGGGGTTCGGTCATTCTCTAGAGGACTCGGTAGATTCAAAGTATATGTCACCTAAATCTAAAGTTTGAGAGGATAAGCTTTTTTTTGTACTTTGTATTTTATGTAAGAAGTTATACAATCGGAGTTTTGAGAGATTTGATTTTAAACTAATATTATCTTAAATGCATAAATAAAATGACAAGAAAAGTAACGTTGTAAGATCTTGTATATTAATTGCGAAAACGTATCTACTTAGGGTGGCCTAGTAGCAAAAGGGTTTGTGCTATCACTCTAAAATGTGTGAGGTCTCAAGTTCGATTCCTGCTAGGTGCAAACAACATTGAGTAGCCACGCCAACCTCCTGAAAAGGAAGGGCTTTTAAATCCCCTTTTGAGTCGTGTGGGTGGTGTCAACCCCGGTGGACTATTCGGCAAATGTGTCGAAACCATGGTTACAAAAATAATCTAAACCTAATATTGGTGTATTGTCACATGGTTACATACTGCTAATTGTAATGAGTGGATATTCCTTATTTCAATTTTGGTTTGGTCAATCTACACGTCTATGCATTAGCCTAAGTAATACGCCTATCAATTGCTTAAAAATTCACACAATAACCACACACGCAATAAATACTCATACTTTAAATTAACCGAAGACATAAGGCATTAATTATTCCTGTTTTTAGCTGACGTTTAAGCTAAGACAACCCCTAGCCAGTTTTCAACTACCTAAGACGAACATTCATCGCAAAAGACAACAAATTAAGCATACACACAACTAAGTTTCATGCTATCATAAGTAAATACTAGTTAATTTAGCCTAGCATAGTAATAGAGAAACAAAAAATCGACATAATCAAACAATTAAGGTTAAACATAACTGAAGGATTAGTTAAGCAACTTATCTTTTAAATACATAATGTTTCTCCAGACCAAAAGGGGCTTAAAAGCTGCTAACATCGTTTAGGATTTTTATCTTAAAAGTTCCACACGAATTATAAATAACAAGGTGAAGTATTTATATAAAACAGGGTGTGACGACGTCAGGTTTTGCTGGTGACATCGTCACCTCGCCATCGATTTAGAGATTCATCTTTCGCTGTCATATATAGTGTGACGATGTCGCTCTTCGGGCTGTGACTTCGTCCCTTTGGGGTTTTGACGGCGTCACAGACGCCGTCTCACCACACAAAGTCGTCATAAAATATGTTTGAAATTGCACTTTTTGAACGCTTTTGGTGACCACGTTACAATATCGGTCACGAATCCGTATTTTTCCTTAAGTTCTTTATTAAATCGAGTTAAAGTCACATGTATTTTTTTCGTGAGCATCCTAAATGTTAGCCTAACAGATTGGCATTATCTAGTCAATCGTGAGCTGTCCCATTCTCATCCATATATCCATTATTAGTTGTCTAATTGACAATCATCTTGTCATTGTCTAGTTTGTCGTTGTACTTACTTGTCATTGAGTATTGTCTTGTACCCTTATCTATTGTATCGTTGATTAATGAAATAAACACATAGTTTCACCTTCTTTCATGGTATCAGAGCAGGTCTGATCCTCAGACTGAGGTGGCTATGTTGAGCTGCCTTCCTTACGCCACCCCGTCAAACCATCTTCTCAAATATTTTATTTTATTTTAATTATATCTTTGAGAGAATACTTTGAATTATTCTCCGTTCCAGCGATACTTTGAATATCCCGTATTTTGTGTTGGTGGATCAAAATACTTTTTGAATTAGTCTCCATTATAGATACTTTAATTATTCCCGTAATTTGTGTTGGTGAGAATACTTTTGATTGATTCTCCGTTAAGGGATACTTTGAATTATCCCAGTCAAAAAATTTGTGTTGGTGATAGTTGTCCTAAAGAGTCACAATTCCCTTTCAATCTGCAATGCGGCCCCGAGGTTAAAAAGTAGTACAAGGTGTACTATTCCAGTCCAAAGCTTTCACTTTTCGTCGCTCAGACTGCGGAGATGTTAGCCTGCAATGATATTACATCAATCGTGAGCTGTCACATTTCATCCATAATCCATCATATTTCTAATTGACCAATCCAGCGTCATTGTCTAAGTTGCGTTTACTTATCTTTCATAGATTAGTTGTCTTGTACCCTAATATATTTACTCGATATTTAATGAAATCAACACACACTTTCACCTTCTTTCACTAAATACCAAAGACTTAAAAAAAAGCAATTTGGACATACGAAAAATTAGTCCCGTCAGCATCGATACTAAATACCTACGATATCAAAGTGATGATACGTAAACGCAAGCACAAACATCCCAATGTCAAAACATGTTATGGACCAAAAATAATCGAATCTTGAAAAGTATATTCCCACAGTAGCAAGATAAAGAATAGTAAAAATAGTATATATTTATGTCTCTTTCATTAGAGCTCGTGAAACACATTTGCACACCTAACTCGTGAGTAGATGCACCAATTCACGTCAAGAAAGGACAAACAAAATTTAGCAAACAAAATAACACACTACATCTTCTCTTTTATAATAAAAGTTTGGGTGCTACTATTGGTACCCCCTGACCCATCAAAAGTACGGATGTTCCGTACTTTTGATTCCTTTTGTCTCTCAGTTTACAGTGCAACACAGTTTTTTATCAGTTTTTGTTTCGTACTTTTTGACAGCTTAATATTTATAACTTGTTAAACTTTATAATTTTCGTTCCGCATTCTGCGTTTCACAGTTTTATAATATGAACAAAATTCTAAAATAAAAATTAAAAAAAAATGAAAAAAACCGGAAAAAGCAGGGGGGTACAAACGACTTTTTAGGGGTTACCAATAACCAACCCCTAAAGGTTTTTCTAACTCGTGCTTAGGGCACAAGTTAAAGAGAGCCCTACGTCATGTGTGTCATCTTCTTAATGACCAGCAATCATTGAGTGGTCTTCATATCAGGCTTCACGACATTAATAAATTATTCAGAAGATGACATGGCAATTAGTAAACATTTCTTTAACAGATACCCACTAGAGTACAGTTAGAAATATCATTATAAAAAATATATGAACGATGATTTAGACTTTTTTTTTAACAAAGGACTTTGTTATATCTCCGCCTCGTGACCAATATAACTACAACCTGCGTTTGAGACAACGCTGGTCCGTTTAATCAGTTTGATTTCCTAATATGTCGTTTTATCAAGTTGATTTATATAATAGTGTCCGAGTTCTCCGATTTAGGTGCACGGGTCCGAGGTTAAGAACGATGGATGAATAGTGATTTAGAGGTTTGGCGGGAAATGTTTGATTTGGGGTGAATCAGGTTAACGGGGTTAGAGTTAATGGTCAAGGGATTTGCAATGTTAGTCCCTAAGGACTAACGATGCAAAGAGTTAAGACTTGTCGTGAAAGGTTTAAAGGTTGTATGGTTTTGGCTTAATGTTTCGTGCCGGTAGAGGTTGTTTGGGTTTAAAAGGGTTTTAAGGCTTAAAAATATAAGTCTTAATAATTTATGTCTTAATGGGCTGACCCGCCCATAAATGGTACGGGTTTGCCCATTTTATGATTTCTTTGCTATTTTGGCTCCGTCTTTGATTTTGACTTTGTTGACTTTTGTTGACTTTGGTTTTTGTTGACTTTTGACTTTTTCACGCTCTTTCCATTTCGTGCTTGGTTTTGGCTTCGGTTTTGTCCTTTTCTTAGATATCCGTTACCTGCACAATACAAATGCAAAACACACAAATACAGCATTTTATGTCTGTTTTTTGGTCATTTAAGGTCGTTTTACTATGTAAAAAGTTTGTGTAATTAAGCACATACCAAAAGCCCCCATACTAAACTATTGCCGTGTCCTCATGCAATGCCATAAGTAAACACTTTAGAAAACCAAGAATCTCAATCCCCCTCGACTAATTACCTCAAAAAGTAGCTAAGTGTTCATCAAGGAGAATTAAAGAATCAATAGATTTGAAAAGCCCCGTTTTGACCATTTTTATAAATCTACACTTATTACTACACATATTTTTGTATTTTTCCTTTTTTTCTCATTTTTTGTACTTTTTCTTTTTAAGCAACTAACTAGAATGTATGGACTTTCGTTATTTTCATAACTTTAAGGGTCACACAATAAGAAGCACTTTAATCCTAAAATGCCCAAAAAGGATAAATTCATCGTCTTTGACTTTTCACTTGTCCCAAACCAAGCTTAAAATGAAATCACCATTAAATATAAGTTAAGATGCTAACACTACTCCTACTTGTAACTTGTGAACTTTTCGCTCCCGACAATTATTATATCTTAGGTGAATGTGCTTATTTCTAATTTCAACCATAGATCAAACGTTTTGCAAAATTTCTATGCCACACGTTCCACCCAAAAAGTAATGAGTTTGAAGGCGAGATCATCCCATGTAGCGACTTTCGTTTCGGCACATCCTAACCTTGCGGCTAAGTGACCAGGATTTTGACACCCCACTGAGACTAGTATCGGGACTCACGGACCTTCGGTTTCAACACCCTTGGATTTCCCGTATATACATAAAATCATAACTTAAACGAAATAGTCTTAGTTCAAAAGCATATTTAAATTTCAGAAAAAGAGATTTTCCCTATATTTATTAAATCACATTTATATTACACTTAATATAATTATTCATCCTTTAAACTAAGGAAATCCTCGACCTTTTAGAAGGTTGCAACATCGGTTGTGAGCCGGCAAGATGCAGTAAACTTTTATCAGCCCACAGTTTATTACTATTATTAACTCATTTTTCATCATTTTTTTACACTTTATATTACCATGATATACATAAAATTTCTTTTTAGAACATTTAAGTATAAATTTGAACTAAAATTATTGATATCGACTATACTTCAAAAATTGTTGATTAAAGTTTAATTTTTGAAGAGAGCACGTATTATTAGTCCGGTTAGAAGCTTATGGGAGAAAAAGCCACAAACTACACTTATGAGCTCCTAAGATTTCCAACTAATCCTTGTTTAGCATCTAACTCATAATTAACTCTATCATTTCTCGTTCTTCGCAAATTTAAAATCTTTAATAAAAAGATCCGCGAATGCTTAGCCTAAAAGTTAAGTGACAAGCTAGAGCTCAACACGCTCGATCGAGTCAAAATTTATTCTAATTCTACCCAGCAGGAAAGTTAACATTGTGATAAAACACTTATTTTATTGTTGAAATGTTTTTAAATTTTTTCATTTTTTTTGGATTTTGGTGGTAAAAACGGGATTACGCGAAAACAACGGCTGCAGGTACAATCAAATCGAAAGATCCCCCCATACTAGAATTGAACATTGTCCTCAATGTTTTAAAAAGGGTCTATACATAAATCTAAAGCCGTTTATTAAGTATGCTCAAAGATAAACGTTAGTCGATAAGATTAGGATATTGGATTCCCATAATTATGCAAAGGATTGAAGCTCGAGTGAACGAGGCACAAAACCACGAGCACGAGAGGCTTCAAAATCCGGGGCAATCCTGGACATACAACAAAAAAACATAAAACACAAGAAAGGTAGAGGTGAGCCTCCTTACAACACACTTATTCATTAATAAAATGATAAGGATAAGCATGGGTTGCCACCCACAAAGCGCTTATTTTTGTTAACCGAGTCTTGAGCCTGACTCGATCCCCCATACTTGAGCAGGTCAAGGAGGATAGAAATGTAGAAACGGGAAATCCAAGATAGGAATGTCCTCTCCATAGATCAACATCGGGCTTTTATAATGAAAAAGCTTAGAAGCTTTAAAGCCCCGATGTGATGAAGAAGGAGGAGATTTCTCCTTTGAAGCAAGAACACCGTGATTGAAAACTTTGTCTTCATTTTCGGAAGAAAATAGAAGTAA
This sequence comes from Tanacetum coccineum, assembly GCA_026074375.1. NCBI lineage: Eukaryota > Viridiplantae > Streptophyta > Magnoliopsida > Asterales > Asteraceae > Tanacetum > Tanacetum coccineum. The sequence goes on along the minus strand of BQNB010028421.1, from coordinate 5,651 downwards.
AGTATCAATCACGGGGGAAAGAGTAGAAAGAAATCTCGTGGATTCGACTTCAATGCATATCCTCGGATCGTAAATCTTGTTTCTATCTCCGGAAGGAGAAGAAACATCAAGATCGGATCCGAGATCATTATGAGAAGGAATGAAGTCGAAATCTATATGAAGGGTGGGATTATTGAGTCATCCGGACTGGGAAATATATCGATCTCTTCCCGAAGAGAGTTACTATCCTCAACGAGGATACGAAATGTGGGAAGAGACTCGATGATCGTATTTAGATTAGCAAGAAAATCTTCCGGCGGACGGGGGGATGAATTATCGTATAGCAACCTCTCCATAAGACTAATATATTCCTCTGCTCTCTTATTGACAATTCTCTTGGGAGGATTTTTGGTTATGAGGGTTTATCAGCGAAATCTCATCGAGGAGAGAATCAATCTTGGGAGAGGAAGCCATCAAAGTATCACGATTGAGTAATGATTTAAGAAGATAAGACTCGCTATCAAAACGATCATTTTTTAGACTAGAATCGAGGTCTTCATTATGAATTGGATTAAACTCACTAGAAATAATTTCCTCGTCAATATCAAAAGGAGGGTTCGAATAAAGTTATAAAACTCATTTCTTAAATAACCTCCTCATGACTTGACTCGTCATCACTAGAGGTAGAATCGTCAAAGAGAGGATTGGAAAACATTGAAAAATTTGTCGTTTGAGAATCATCACAATCGGGCACATCACACTCACATTCATCCTCGGACTCTCTTGGGTTTTGGACAAGGTTCTCAACACTAGACTTTATGCATTCGTGCGATTAGTTTCTGAAATTGTGTCAAGATGTTTGTCCACCATGATGAGAGAGTCCGTTTTTGGTGAATCGGGTGTGATTGCGGTAGAACATGTCATGAGATATTCTTGTGTTGCAAAAGAATACTCATCGTCGTCATCATCATAAGACAAGGTAGGCAAATTCCAACTTAGAGTATTAATATATTCTGCTAACTCCTCGTTTATACTTTTCAAATCTTAAAGAAGTTTGTTAAGAAATTCTTGTACCTCCTCGGATTGAGCATGCTTAACTTTAAAAAAATAATATTTATTCAAGCTTGCATTAAAACCCGTCGGTGTTTCCCTAAAAGAAATACGATTAAACTTCTTTAAAAAGTTTTGTATCGATTTCATTAGGTCTTCTCGGGCTTGCAAAGCTTCCATTCTTATTTCTTAAGGAGGTTGATGAATGACGGGAAATTGCGGGGGTAGAAATTGGTCAAAACTGGAAGAATTGGAATCGTGAAAATTTTGATTCATCGGTTGACATTCAAAAGTCGCATGAGGACCCCCGCAATTTTCACAACAAAGAATTTGTTATTGAAAACTTGGTAAAGAATCATAACCATGGTGAGAATCATTTCCACATAACTCGCACGAGTATGTCTCGTACTGGGGTTGTGGAGGGTGGGTGAAAACATTTAGAGGATCTTTGAAAGACTTCGGATTTGAATCATTAACGAATGAATTTCTAGCTTCAGAATTGCAAAATGAACAAAATCCATCTCCAAGATAATGTCCACACCTCACACATGTACACTATTGACAACGTACACCATCTTCTAACGGATCTTTACAATGAAAACTATGAAATTGGTTGAACGAAGATGTTAGGAGTTGTGAATGTGGGTTAAAAATATCGGGAGTTTGATTATAAGAATTTGGATTAGAGTCATAGACGGGTTCATCTCCGAAACTCATATTGGTACAATGCTGACAATTTCCACCGTTAAATGGACCTCCACACCACGAGCATCTTGAAAACAAAGACATTTTGAAGAATTATCGGATAAGAAGGTTAAGAGAATAAGAATTAAACGAATAAGAGGATAAAGAAGAATATTTATAGATTTTTCAAATAAAACATAAGAAATAATAAAAATTAAAAAAATATTTTTGGTAACCGAAAGTCAATAGTGCACGGTAGCTCTCTAGAAAACGCACAAAGAAGCGGAGGAGCGGGTAAGCGCGAAGCGTTTTAAAAACCTTCTCCTTTCGGGTCGAAGTCCGTAGGATCGACCCTCCTTATACCTCTCTTATAGTTTGTTAACTAAAGATGAGCCGAAATGACAATTAACAAACGGTTATTTTTAATATTAAAATAAAAGAAAATAAGAATAGAAGTGTAAAATATTTTTGTATTTTTATAAGCGATAAAACTTCCGGGAGAGGGTCTTCAAAAACTAATCTTTAACGAACACCGATAATGTTTCACAACCTCCCCGGCAGCGACGCCAAAAATTGGTTACTTGCTTTATATATATATATATAATACATATATAAATAAATCACAAATATCAATAATAAGAGAGAAGTAAGTATTCCGTAATGCCTTTTAAAAGGAAATTTACTTTTTAACCAAAGTATAAACCCTAAAAACCTTCCGCACGGTCGTTTTCACCAACGAGGTGCGAATTTGAAAATCGTGATTAAGTTCGTGATCGCGTGTTTGAATGATTTAAAGATTTTGATTTGGTTTCTATTTCTACAAATAAAATGCACAAACAAGTAAAGGTACGTTAAAAACGAAAGCAAATAAGGCTAAAACACTAAAAACGATAACGGGATTCAAAACCCATTCTTTAAAAACCTAAATTCTAAAATTTTAACCCTACAAATGAAAATTTAATTTTTATAAATCCTAAATGATAAAAGAAATTTTTTAAAAAAAGAATTATATTTTTTTGACTTTTATATTATTTATTATGAATTAAAAACGGATTTAATCTAAAAAATTAATAAAAAATACTAAATTAATTTGGAAAATTCTGAAAAATTTGTAAAAAGTACCTTGCACTATGCTAAACCAAAGAAAAATAAAACGGGGTGAACAGCTTATGGGAATAAGCTGTTATTAAGCCGAAAAGGGTTTATAGCTTAAATGGGCTAAAAAGGTGTTTTATAATAAATTTTGCACTCAATAACCGGAAAAGACCCAAGGGCATGTTGTAGAGGATGTGTGTGTTAAAATCAGGTTGAGGGTGGTAGAGGTCCAGGGTTCGAGCCCTTGCTCACCTTGTGCTTCCCACTTTCCTTGGTCTTTATTTTTTGAAATTTCTTTTTGCAAAATTCTTTAAGAGTTAAAAATAAGAAACTTTTGTGAAATGAACTTTTTATAAAAACCTAAAATAAGCTAGAAATAAGCACTTAAAGTGGACAAACTTGGCTTTTTACACTAAGACTTAAAGGGGCTAAACTGTTGGCCTTTTTTTAGACTTAATAAGCTAATGAAAAACAAAATAAGCTAACAACAGACAATAGCTTCCTATAAACACTATGGAACAAAAATAAGCAAATAAAATGAGCTAAACTAAGCTTAAACTGACAGATTTACCTAAAAGGCTTTTAAACTTAAATTTTAAACTAAAAGTGCTAATAAGCTTAAATAAGCTCTAATCTAAACTAAATAAGCTAACAACACTTAACCCTATCCTAATAAGCAACTCTAAACACAACCAAAGAAAATACAATAAGTCAATAAGCTCAGGAAAGCTAATAAGCTTATTGGCCAAAACTGGTAATCAAACAGCCAAAAAGGTACTTATCAAAACAGCGGTGAAACAAAAGATCCCAATCACTTCTCGAAGGTGGTACAAACGGTGTTGAGGGAGGAGGGTTTGGTACGAGTCCTGAACTGATTATTGCAGGAGTCATTTCATGAAGTGCGGGTCCTAAGACTGTTTGTGTTAAGAATGCCATGTAGTTAGCTCATCAAAGCCTACTTGAATTGTTTGGAGAATACGTTTGATCTCGGTTGTAAATTCGAAATGCTTTCTTTGTGGGTGCATAGCCAATGAAAATACCAATATCAGCCTTCGGTTGTAACTTACCCAAGTTATCACTATCATTTGTCGGATAGCAGAGTGCACCAATTACATGGAAGAACGATAAGTCAGGAAGTTTGTCATGTAAAATCTCATATGGTGTTTTTCCGTAACGAAGACGTACGATGGAACGATTTTTGGTGTAACATGCGATAGCAACTGCTTCTGCCCATAAGAATAACAGAGCTTTTGCATAAATCAACATTGTGCGGGCAGCTTTAATTAGCGTACGATTACGTCTTTCAACGACACCATTTTGCTGTGGAGAGCGAGCAACAGATGTTTCATGAGAGATGCCAACCTTCTCATAATATTCACGCAAAGTTTGATTAACAAATTAAGTTCCATTATCTATTCTGATTCGTCGGATAGGCACTTTAAGCCGCACTTGGATCATCTTGAGAAACTTGATTATAAAATATGGAGCTTTATCTTTTGACCTTAAGAACTTAACCCATGTAAATCGAGAGTAATCATCTACAATGACGAGGATGTACTTCTTTCCATTAACACTTATGACACGCATTGGTCCACAAAGATCCATGTGCAAAAGATAGAGTTTTTCTTGGTTGGTGTCTTCAAATTTAGGTTTGTCGGGTTTCTTCTTGCTTTTGCCCATTGCACATGCAGAACATAGATGGTCCTTTTCAAATTTTAGCTTGGGAAGACCTCAAACAAGACCATGTCTAGCTAAATGGTTGATTGCACCAAAGTTCAGATGAGACAAACGTCGATGCCATAGCCATGACTTAGTCTTTAAGGCCTTTGACAAGAGACATATAGGAGAGGACGCCATCATATCTCTAAGAGACAGAGTATACAGATTGTTGCCTCGAGATCCAGTTAATAGATCAACACCTTCTAGATTATGAATGAAGCAGGTGTGTTGGTGAAAAGCAACTTCAAGGTTTGAATCACAGAATTGGCCAACGGAGAATAAGTTGTATCCAATCCTAGTACATAGTAACCTTGATATCGTACATTCCCAATCTGATAACATTCCCAATATGATAATCACCATATCCCAATATCTTTGCCATGTGATCATTTCTGAATTTGACTGTACCCAAAAATTTATTGACGAAATTAGTGAGCTAAGAGCGATATCTGGTCATATGCTTAGAGCAGCCGGAGTCTAAATACTAGAGAACAATTTGGACGACTTGCATTCATCAAGAGAGGAAGATGGAACATCATAAACTATGGATCCCCAAGACTGACTGGGTTCCTTTTTGTTAGCAGATACAGATTTAAGAACCTAAGATTTGCTAACAGGAACATTAGTTTTAGATTTCCTAGGTTTTCGTGAGTAAACCAAAGTTACGACGGGTTTAGATGTTTCATTATCTAGAGCAGTTGTTTTTCTAAGAGGCACTTCAGTAGTTGTGGTAATCCTAGTTAAAGGGCATGCATTTCCTACTATAGTGAAAGTCCGACCAGTAGGTCTCCAGATATATCCAATATTTGTAAACACCTTTCCTGTTGGTTTCCAAAATTTTCTCTTTGAACATTTCTTAACAGATTTAGAATTAGTACGAGCATTCACATTATTGATAAAATGAAGAACACACAAATCATGATTATCAGAAAGCATGCAACTATTACATTTAACACATTTAAGTTTAGAATTCGCATTAAGTTTGGAATGCTGCACATGAGCAGTTCCTTTAGGTTCAACAACACAATCCTTATTTTCAAACTAGATTTAACTCTCCTAGGGTGGGCTTCTACTTTATTCTTCTGAGTACTACTTGGTGTTTGTTGAGTCTTATCTTTCTTTGT